>BQNB010192153.1:0-11638 GCA_026074375.1 Tanacetum coccineum
GAATGCGGAAAGCTTCATCTTGCTTATCGCCCCATACATATGTATTATTCTTTTGAGCCAACAGAGTGAGGGGTTTGGTGATCTTGGAGAAATTCTTAATGAATCTCCGGTAGTAACCTGCCAATCCTAAAAATGAACAGATTTCAGTTGACGATTAAGGAATCTTCCAGTTCTTGACCGACTCAACCTTGCTAGAATCCACGTGGATACCATCACGGTTGACCACATGTCCTAGGAACTAAACTTCTTTCAACCAAAATTCACACTTAGAAAATTTAGCGTATAACTTCTCCTTCTCGAGTAAGTCTAAAATCATCTTCAGGTGGACTTTATGTTCTTCTTCTGACTTTGAGTAGATTAAGATGTCGTCAATGAACAAAATTATGAATTTGTCCAAATACGGTTTGCAGACGCGGTTCATTAAGTCCATAAAATATTGCTGGTGCGTTTGTCAGCCCAAATGGCATAACTGTGAACTCAAAATGCCTATATCGGGTTCTAAAAGCGGTTTTCGATATATCTTCTTCTCGTACTCTTAACTGATGATATCCTGAACGAAGATCTATCTTGGAGAAACAACACGTACCTTGTAATCGGTCAAACAAGTCATCAATTCTAGGGAGAGGATAGCGGTTTTTTATAGTCAACTTATTTAATTCCCTATAGTCAATACACATTCTCATCGCACCATCTTTCTTTTTGACAAAAACACGGGTGCTCAACATGGTGAATGACGGGGTCAAATGAAACCCTTCTCTTGAAGCTCCTTTAACTGGTTAGACAACTCTAACATCTCTGACGGAGCTAATCGGTATGGTGATTTAACAACTGGCGACGTGTGATCCGTCCAAACTACACCTTAAAATACATATAATATATAATAAAATATAAAATATATATAGTAAGAATAGTCTAGAAACGAAGTCAATGATACCGAGAAGTAGTATAGAGTGTTCCCGGGTCGTTTTATCCCCAACGAGGCTGGAATGGATAATCGATACAGTCGAAGATTTGAGTTTGAAGGAAGGAATTGATTTGAGAGATTGAAAAAGTCAAATTAGATAATAACAAACTAAAACGTTTAAGAAAATCCTAAAAATTACTAAATTAAGCTGAAAAACGGGAGCACGAATCCCGAACAAAGGGGGAAAAACCTAAAATCTTTAAAAATAACCCTACGAAGAAATTTTTACTTCTAAACTACTCTACGGGACAAATAACGAAGAATGAAAAAGACTAGACCGAAAACGGAGTTCGTTTGACCCAAAAACGAGTCAAGACAAAATCCCGTACCCGGACCGTTCTTTAAAAAAGGAAAAGTTGTAAAAATGACCCTACGAAAATTTTTGTATTTTTCCTACAAACTATATGACAAAAGAAAATTTTCTAAAAAAGCAAAATATTTTTTTGATAATTTTTGTATTTTTTATGAATTAATTAAACTTTTAACGAAATTAAATTATAAAAAATATTAAATGACTTCGAAAAATTCTGAAAAATTTACTAAAAATACTTTACACTATGATTATTCTACGAAAAATAAGAAACTAAAAATTGCTTAATAAATAAGCCCGTAAATAAGCTTATACAGCTTATAAGCTCCAAAAGTGTATAAAGGATAAAGCCCTTGAGTCTTTAACGAAAAAGACCCAAGGGCGCAGCGGTATAAGTGTGTGTTATAAAGGGGATCGTATCGAGGGATCCCGGGTTCGAGTCTTGCTCCCCGGGTCCCTTGTCTTTCCCCCCCTTTTTTTTTGAAAACTTAAAAAGGCAAAGTTGTTAAGCTCGTGGGGCTTAACAACTTTGTCAACTACGACTTTTGTGATAACCTTAAATAAATGAAAAATCAGCTTAACAGTGACGAATAACTTAAATTTTTAAAAGCTAGAATAAAGCTAAGTCATTTTGGACTTGTGGTCGTTTTAAGCTAGGACAAAGACAAAATAAGCTAAGAGGGGTCTACACTATCCTAAATAAGCTCTAAAAAGCTAAAAAGCTAAGACTAATAAGCTGTTGAGAGCTTATGATGACAGAAACTAAGACAAAGCTTAAAAGCTAAAAGGACTTAAATTTGGCACTTAAATAAGCTAGCAAAAGGGGATGATCACAAAAACTAAATATACTTCTCCTAAAAAGCTACTAGTAAACAAAATGAGCTTATGAAATAAGCTGAATGAGCAAGGGCAATAAGCAATCTAACACTAACTAGGCTAAAACAGAAACTGTCAAAGTGCTACTTTGAGCCTAAATTTAAGCCAACAAATAAGCTCAATAAAGGCTGAAATTCAACAAGCTTGTCTAAGGGGTTATAAGCTCTCAAGATAAGCCAAGAAATTGGGCTTAAATACTCTTAAAGCTCAAGAAAAAGAAGCTTAAAGTCTCCCCTTTGCACCAGGGGAGCTTTAAGGCTAAACTCAAGGGCTTATTTGACAGCTTATTTAAAGCTGTCAAATAAGCTCAAATCGAAAAGAAAAATGAAAACAGCTTAAGTACCCTAGCTAAACAACTTGTGCACAAAGTTTGACATTCTACAACTCATAAAAACTTGCTGAATTTTCACAATGAAAAAGTCTTTTGGATTTTTAAAAACTGCTACTAAAAGACTTGGTGATTTTTGACTCACCAAAGTCAAAAGACCAAAGATGTTTGACAGCCTCTTTAACACACACAAAACACACTCTTTTTGAACTTTAACTCAAAATCACAAGTGCTTAACTAAATAAGCACTTGTGGTGTTTTAAGAATCACAGTTAAAAAAGATGTTTTATAAAACTTTTGAAAAACACTTTTCAAACTTAACAACTTGTAAAAACAGCTTAAAACAAGCTTAAAACTGAAGCTTAAACTACTAAATGACCATAACCCAAACCAAGACCTGTTTTGACCCGTTTTAAGGCTTATGCCAAACACCCCTTTAACAAGAACTGTCAAAACTAAATTGACATTAAAATCTATTTTAAAGCTTAAACTCCTAAAACCTTTTATCTACTTTTACTTAATCTAACCTATTAAAGCTAAGTTAACACTTAAACCTACAGCTTATTAGGAAAAATAAGCTACTTTCTCTCCTAGCTTATTAATGCTAAAAATGACAGAATTAAGAAGTTAAATCTAAATTGGATTCATTACAGTTAATAAAGACATTTAAACCTCTAACTAACCTAGTAATCCTAAGCATGCATAAAGCATTCATAGAAGATAAGACAATAAGCTAAATGAATAAGCTAAATGTACAAGTGAATTATGGAAATGGAACCTGAAATGGTGTTTTCAGAACTAGCCACTCTTGTTGAGTGATGCTTAAAACTCAGTCCTAATGGCACCTAGCCTCTAAACCTGAGCTTAAAAGCCTTCAATCCCATTTGTGCTTCTTAAAAACCCATCACAGCCATTGATGTTGCTTCGAAACTTGCAAGATTGCCAAGGTGGCAATTTTCATGGGGTTACGGTGATAGTGGAGGGTGGGTTTAGGTTGGGACTGGGTAAACGATGGGTTGGGTAAAAGGGTGAAGCTGGTCATGTGATGGTGGAGTTTTTTAGGTGGTGGCGGGAAACAATGAGGGTGATGAGCTGTTATTGGCTAGCAGTTTTTAAAACTTTCCAAGTTGGCAAAAAGAAACCCTGGAGTTTCACTTCTTTTCTATTTCTTTTGTTTCTTTTCTTCTTTAAGTTATACACGAGTTTAAACAATAGTCACAAGTAGTCCTTGTGTTTATTGAAACAAAGATAAAGAAGGTTTTGACAATGGCAGTTTCAGCCCTTGTGTTTTATAAAGAGATAAAAGGTTTTGTAAAATTACAAATTCAGTCCCTCTCATGTTTAAAACACTTTTCTTTTATAAAACAATTTTCAGAATTGACAATTTAAGTCCCTGGTTTTATAAAAATTGTTTTTGGGCCAGTATTGGGCTTGGGTTTGTGTATTGGGCCCAATTGGGTTTATTTGGGCCCAATAAGGTTTAGGCTTATGTTATTGGGCTTTTTAAGGCCCAATAAGGTTTGGGTGGGTTTTGTGTGTACAATGGCTGAGATTGGCTTGTTCAAGGGCTAGGATCGGGCCTTCAAAGTCTTCATAGTCTCTGTCAATTGCACACAAATGGGCTGTTGTCATTGATTGAGGGCCCATTTGGTCTTCACAGTCTTCAATAATATACTATTGGGCTTTCCCGGCCCATCAGATGGGTTGAGATTGCAACCAGTAGTATTCTTCAATTACGGCTCCGGTTTTGACTGTTAATTTGTTGAGTTGACTTTGACTTTGACTTTTCTGATCTTTGGCTTTGCTTTGGCTTTGTCCTTTACAGCTTTTCCATTCCGAGTCCGGTTTTGTTGTTTTGGCTTTGTTTTTCGTCCTTTTCTTGGTTATCCTTTTCCTGCACAACACAAGTGTAAAACAAACATATCTTTGGCAGTTTCTGTCTGTTTTTGGTCATTTAAGTCCGTTTTTAATGGAAAAAGGTATGTGTATTTAAGCACATACCAAAATCCCCCATACTACGACATTGCCGTGTCCTCACGCAATGCTATGAAGTAAGCATTTACGAAAACTAAGACTCTTGACCCCCTCCGACTAATAACTTTGAAAAGTAGCAAAGTGTTTGTCAAAGGAAAGAATCAATAGCTTCGACAAATCCCGATTAACACCATTATTTTGTATGTACATTGACTACTCTAATTTTTTTGATCCCTAATATTTTTGGATTTTTTCTTTTTCTTTTCTTCTGACTACCTGTTTGTTCCTTTATTACATAACACTGGGACATCATAGAATGAGAAAAGACCATAGAATAATCAACGGATGTCCCTGGTACGGAAATTCATCGTCCTGATTTTTCACTAGTCCAAACCCAGCAATTAACAAGATATTTGTCACTTTTAAGTCTAAATGATAAGCACTCAATACTTTGACTTGTGAACTTTTAACTCCAACATGGAAAATATGGTTTAAATGTGTGTACTCATTTCAACTCAACCATAGATCAACTTATTTCCATAGTCGTGATTCAAGATGAATCATGACTCAAAGCAACAATCTTATCAGGACCTTGTAACTTGATTTTAAAGAACGAGATTTGAATTGTAGAACTTTGCTTGTGCAACATTTTCAATCATTAAAATCATGGTTCTTAAAAGCTAGAATGCGTTGCTTATTTGAACACCTATAGGCCTCGCTCCCTGTAGGATATCACAACCAACGACCGGATGGGTTCTTAGTTTGAAAACCCACACCGTTGCTAGCGTAGTTGGGGAAAATATAAACATCTACACACCTTTTCCTAATATGTCTTAAGGATTTGTGTCCATCGTTTGAACCCATCACCTAGACCTAGCTTCTGGTAGGATTATCACAACACCACCAAATCCTTAGAAGTAAAGATGTTTAGTTATGAACCCCCACCTCGCTGTTAGCGAAAGTGGGATTATCACGACACATCTTTTACTTCTGCTACCATTATAACTCAAATGTATGCTTCATGGCAAAAAATTTCACATATTCATGCATTTTTTGCATTATACTTCATTCATGCTTCTTGGCATTTTAACTTTATCGAATTATTTAAGAACAGGAAAAATATCGTTTTTAAAGAATCAAGAATTAACAAATTTGAAGCTTTTTCTAAAAAAACATCGATTGACGAAAGAGCTTCTTTTTAGAAAATGTCGGTTTCAAGTTAGAGCAAAATTAAGCACGTTTATTAGTCAGGTTAAGAGCTTCTGGGAGAAAAAGTGACAAGTTACACTCATAAGCTTTTAAGATATCCAACTAATCCTTGTTTAGCATCTTACTTGTGAACAACACTATCATTTTTCGTTCTTCACGAATTTTAAAGTCCGCGAACGCTTAGTCTAAAAGTTAATGAACAAGCTAAGAGCTCAACACGCTCGACCGAGTCAAATTTTATTCTCATTCTACCCATTAGGAAAGTCAAAATTGTGACAAAACAGTTATTTTATTTTTGAAAATTTTTAATTTTTTTTTGGTATTTTTGCAAAAATTTTGGTGGTAAAAACGGGAATACGTGACAACAACGGCTGCAAGCAATAATCAAATCAAAGATTCCCCCCATACTAGAACTAAACATCATCCTTGATGTTTTAAAAAGGAGTACCTACGTAAATCTAAGGCCGTTTATTAAGTGTGCCAAAAGATAAAACGTTAGTTGATTAGATTTGGATACTGGATTCCCAAAATGAAGCTGAGGATGTGAAGCTCGAGTTAAAAATGACAGAATCGAGAGCCTTCATAATCCGGGAATACCTGGACAAATAAAACACAAGCACAGGAATGGCAGAAGCAAATCTTATCACAACAACACTAGAATCACAAAGAACACAAGACTTATTTATTACTACTACTAAGCTAGGATAAGCATGGGGTGCCTCCCACGAAGCGCTTGTTTAGGGTCCCGACGCTTGACCCGTCCCCCGAATTTATTGGTCCATGGGGAACGTTTGGAGATCCGGGACATTCAAAACTGGTGAAACTGGTTCATCATCGATTGCTATAAAGCATCGGCTTCTTCAAAGAGTAAAAAGTCGCTTTCATCAAAAGGAGTAAGTGTCGGAGATGAAGTGGAAACAATCGGATCATAGTACGGAGAAGGATTGTTGTAAGTAACGGAATCGGAAAATCCAAGTACTTCTTGGGAGTACTCTTCACAAGTAGCATCGATTAGATCAATCTTCTTCTGGATATGATTCGAGATTGTTGTTATGAATGGATTGACTCTTTGTCTTGACTACCATCCGGTTTAAAAACTATTCTTTCCATACCATCCCTTATCACTAGCTCTTCCCCATGGACATCAATTAAGACCCGTGCGGTCCTTAAGAAAGGCCTACCAAGTATCAAAGGTACTTGGTAATTACACTCAAAGTCTACTACAACAAAGTCGGCCGGGAAAGTAAATTTTCCCACCGGGACCAAGACATCTCTAGCAATTCCTTTAGGAACACAAAGAGAGCAATTTGCTAGTTCTAAGGTCATCCGGGTAGATTGCAATGCAGGAAGGCCTAACTTTGTGTATACGGAGAATGGCATAAGGTTGATACTAGCACCTAGGTCGGCTAAGGCTTTGCATTTAAGCTCACTAAAATTACACGGGATGAGAAACTGTCCGGGATCCCCAAGCTTTTCGGGAAGCTTTTTGAGAATGATTGCCGAGCAAGTTTCACTCACCGGTGTATTAGCCATCTCATTCAACTTTTCTTTGTTTGACAACAAGCTTTTTAACATCTTTTGATACTTAGGCACTAAGATCAAAGCATCTGCCAAAGTAATGTCCACGTGAATCTTTTTGAACATTTCCCAAAACTTTTGTATTTGCACTTTATCATTTTCACCTTTCTTTTCACACTCTACCCTAGAAGGATATGGAAGTTTGGTCTCTTTAGAAGATTCTTTTGATGGTGGAGAATTATCAACTTGAGCAGAAGAAGGCTCAGGAGAATGGCTGCTCAACGGCCTTAACCGGGGATCTTGAGATTTTTGGATACCGGTGGTTGGATGTCTTTTGGTGCTCTTAGGGTAAGCACCTTATCTTGGTCACCTCGGTTTCCTTTTCAGTAAAGGTTCATTTTAAAACAATTTATAGAGCGGTGGAGGAATAGGTGGTTCCGTGTGTGGTAAGTAAAGTCGCTTCGGTCGTAATGGCTCTAGCTTCACATCCTTGGGTTTGTGTTTGGTTTTACTGGGTAAAGTCCTGAAATTGATGTAATTGTTTTTTCACTTTTTGTTTTTGAAAACATTTTAGCATCATATTCTGAAAATTCACTTTGGCTTATTTTGAAAATCTTGTTGATTTCCTTTTTGAAAATCATTCCAAAATTACTTTTGCAGCGTTGTTCAAGGTAGCATCATTCGCCTTTTGTGTAAGCCTCAAACCTTGAGTAAGTAACCGGGAGTGGTGTACTAGGACTCTTGATAAGCTTGAGCTTGTTGTGATAAGCCTCCGAGTTAGCTCAGGGTTTTAACTTGGACTGGTTTGGTTCACAATTTCTATTACCATTATACCTTGATTTGCATCATATCCTTGGGTTAGGTCTAGAAGCTTGTTGGGATTGGGTTGATTGAATCCTGGTTGTCTTCTATTTGGTTTGCAAAGTTAGGAGCTCGGTACACGGAATTTCCAATTTGAAAAAAGTACCAAACCGAAGCGGTTTTGTCGAAATTGTGGAACATTTATCAGGATAAACGGGTACTATAACCTCTCTTAGTCATTGGGCACACATTAAAACTATGATTGTTACCACAAGTGGTACTCTTTCCTCAACTGCTTAGACGGGTGAAGGGTAAGTGACAACTAAAGATTCATTTTCTTTATTATTTTGTTCATCTTGATATGTCATCTTATATTCGTAGAGGAAGCGGCTATTTGGGTTGCATTTCGGAAAAGATTTATTGGAAAAGAGGAGCATCCGTTCTCACTCTTGGATCATTTAGCACGGACTTCTAGGAATAACGAACTTTTGACTTGCTTTCAATAATCGTAAACCTTCTTGAGGCATCTTGTTCTAAGAATTTCCACCTGCTTGCAGAATCTAAGGCATCTTGATAGATTGAATTCAAAGAGTTGTTTAAAAAAGTTATCGAGTTGGGTGGAGGTTCAGAAAAGCCAACATGGTGAGGACATTGCACGATAGGAAGTCCTTTAAAACGTTCCCATGCTTCATTAAAGGCTTCGTTTGGCTTTTGGTAAAAGGTTATGATCTCATTCCGATAGTAAGTGGTTTTTGAAGGTGGAAAGTATTGGTTTATGAATTTTGAAACAAGGTCGTCCCATGTGAGAATTGATCTAGGAAGGGTTCTTGTCTAACCAAGCTCGGGATTCACCGTTAGAGAAACAGGGAAAAGCAAAAGCTTAACCGAAGTGTTCGGAACTTATGGATGTCTAAACGTTGAATGACATCTTATTAAAAAATCGAAGGTGATTGTGGGGGTCTTGTCTACCCGGTAAACTTTATTGCTTGCACAAGATTGATTTAAGTTGATTAAGCTCGAAATTGTTAGCATGATCGGATGGAAAACTATAGCATTTCCTCATACCATCGATGGGTGCTTGTAACATTTGGGCCATTGTTCGATTGTCGGCCATTGGAACAACGTTTTGTTCAACAATTGGTTCAACCGGAAGAGTTTGTTGTTGAGACGTCTTCAGATTGCGATTCGATTGTGGCATTAAAAGGAAAACTAACCTAAACTTTAAAAAGCAAAACTTTACACTAAATTTTTTTTTTTTTTTTTTTTTTTTTTTTTTAGCAATGAATTTTAACGGTTACACGAAAGAGACTTAAACCAAATAATCAACTACTTCACGGTAGCTCTCGAAAATTTCTTTTCAAGGTGAGCCGTACTTGGTAGGACACAAAAGGCAAGTGTTAACATCTTTGATTAGATTTGGGAACAAGTGCAGTTCACCGGAGAAAATTGAAATGATAATATCTCAATGAGATATTAATTTGTTGGTGTTCGCTTAACAACTCTTGTTTTATTTTATTTCTTTTTTTTTTTTTTTTTTTTTTTTTTTAAGGATAATTTTTTTATGTTTTTGATTTTTCTATATTTTTTTTATATTTTACTTATACTAAAAAGAAAAGGAAAATATATTTTTTTACTTTTTATATTTTTGATTTTTTTATATTTTTTTTAAAAACAAGAATGAAACTTTCTAGGACGAAAGGATCTTCAAACCAAATCGACAAACAAAGACGTAGGAATCCGTAGAAATTAATCCACGGCACGGCTGACAAAATTATGGTGTAGAGTATTAATCAAATTTTATACGTTTATCGAGTATTAATCACGTAAGAATCCAATTTCCAAATACTTCTCATCCAAGAGAAAATAGAAGGTAAAAAATTCTCACAAAAGGAAAACACAATTCGGTATATTTTATTTTTTATCCGGGAAGTACTTTTCCTCGGGTCGTGTCCCAACGAAATCGTGAATTGAGAATTTAGGAATAATTCGGAATCGAGCTAAGAATGATAAAGGGATTTTTGAATTTTTGATTAAACTACAAAATATAATAGCATGAATTAAAAACAATTAACTAGCACAAAATTCAAATGCACGGAACGTAAATCGCGAGCTAAAACTGAAATTTAAAATCTAAAACACGACTTTTAACAAATTTTATACCTAAAAATCACAAATTTAAAATGAAAATTTTAGGAAAAAGAATTAGAATTTTTTATGTATTTTTGAATTTTTTATGAATTTTTTAAGATTTAATGATTTAATCAAAAATAAACTTTTTCTAAAAATTATCACTAAAATTTTTCTTTTATTTTTCAAAAATACTAGATTTAAAATGAAAATTAATGCAAAAAGAATTTTAATTTTTCAACTATTTTTCTATTTTTAATGATTTTTATAAGAAAAAGTAATCACTAAAATCTATTTTAATTGCTAGAAAATACAAATTTAATGAGAAAAAATTAAAAAAAATGGTTTTAAGATGCTACAAGAGTGCAGAAATCAAATAGGACAAAAAGCCCCAATTTTTAAAAGCTAGTTGATACCTAATTTGTTCAATTAAACTATGAACCCTAATTTTAATAAAAATAAAAACTAAAATTTAAAACTATTTTATTTTTTAAGAAAGACAGGGTAGAAATTGAAAGAAAGGGAAATAGAGGGTAGGCGGGCGAAATAAGGAAAATTTACACTACTATGTAAACGGGTAACCCTAGACTTTGAGAAAATGACAGAATAGACCCTACGATATTAGCTTAATTTGCTTATTGAAAAAGTGCTTTTCAGCCAAAACTCAAAACTACAAAGTTGCTAAGGGGCTTATTCCTAACATCTTTAATGAAAGCACTATACACTTTTAACCACAGAATAAGCTACAAAATAAGCTGTAAGCTAACTGTTACAGAAACAAGCACTTTGACAAGCTTTTTGGTTTTTGGCTTATTAATGGCTTATTTCTTGATGAAATTTGAAAACAAAAGAAGCTAGTTGAAGTTTAAGATGTGTATTAAAAGTTTTTAAACTAAAATTACCCTAGTATTAACAGATTTAACAAGAAAATTAAAATGAGAAAGTGCAAAGTATTTATAAAACAGTTTTGAGCTTTTTCAAAATAAGCTAAATTGCTTATTTTTGAACTTTAAGTGCTGAAATTTTAGAAATAAGCTACACTAACTATCTAGAATTTACCTAGGTAAAAGGATTTTGCAAAGTTTTAACAATGAAATGAAAAACTCAAAGTGTGAAATGGCAAAATCTTATGCTGATATGGAATATTTTGCTGATGCAATTGACATGTTACCTAGTGCAGGTTAAGTTGACACCTAAAAGACTTTCACACTAACTCAATCTGTGTATATAGTCCTAAGTTGACTAAGTTTGTGCTCTATTTTGTCTTAAATCTCTAATCACTAAGAATGCTTGATCACAAAATCTGTCCTGGTGCAAGAACAAGGTTTTTAAACTCTAATCTTTGTAAAAATAAAATCTAACTTTCAATAACCACTTGATTCCTTGTTATTTAACCTAACTCAACTAGTTGACAAGTTTTGACAAAGTATGGTTGACTTTAGGAGTCAAAGTAAGCATAATCCAAACACTCCTTTACTTGTAAGCTGTCAAAACTAATTGAACTTTAAATCCTATTTATCAATTAAAACAG
>BQNB010192157.1:0-11637 GCA_026074375.1 Tanacetum coccineum
TCCAGTTTTGATTCACTTATTAGCAACAGTTGAAGAATAATGCAAATTTGCAACAATCAAATTTAGTTAATTGTTGTTACTGGCCTGGGGTGTATCTATTTTATCAATAATCAATCAATCGATCATGTGCTGAACCATTTTTATCCAATACTCATGTCTTACGTTCGCTACAGATTCTCAACTAACTAGCGAGCCTGAGTTTAAGAAGTAGATGAGGCGTGGTCCTTTGTTACCTTTTTTTAATAATGACGTGAATAATAGAGAGAATAAGAGGCAACGTCTTCATGAAGAGTGTATTTTTACGTCTACTAAGGAAGAAGTTTACGAGCCTCAGATTATAGAAACTCAAGCTTCGTATGATCGGAAATACTTAGTGGGATACAACAGCCTTGGAATATTGATACTACTGCTGCGGATGAGAAAAAGGTTTTTAAGAAGCTGGTAAACCCTTCACCAACCCAGGTTGTTGGTAGAAATATTACGATATTTAATCTATACATTCTCTTTATGTTTTGGTGATGACAAACATGTAACTTATAACACATAACGTAAAGTGTTGAAGTTACTTGTAATCACAAATCATCAATGCATTCATATGTCAACATCTCTTGACGTCTCAAGTCTGCTTCAACAACAAATAGAAGTTTGCACCCAACGTAAATCACTAAAGGTATGAACAAACAAACTTTAAATTTGTTGGATGATCAAAGAAATAATTTTTGTCATAAACTTTACATTTTATAAATGTAACAAAAGGTTTTTACAAAAATAATTTGACAAAGTATTTTTGTAAATATAAGAAATGTTTTAATTCAAAATAAATATTTGAATTCAAATTTTCACCTTAAAAACAGAAAAATCTGCCTTAGATAAACCTTCCCCGAAAAAGGACAAAATGAGAGCGTCTGTAAAGTGGATGGCCCCCTTAAATATATGGGCGGGCCCCTTAGTGATAAGGGGGCCGGCCATGCTTTTTGGTCTGAAACTTTGCCTATAAATAGTGGACTGTTCTCACAGATTTTTCCACCTCTTTGCACACAGTTTTTCTCAGATCTAATACCTTCTTCCAAACCTTTTTCTTTGATTACTTAACTTGTTATAAGTTTGTTTAAATGTGATCCAATCATCCATCCATTCAAGTGCAAGAGAAGAACTCTCGTTATCGTCAAGATACGAAGTTATGTAGTTTAGTTAGTACATTCATGACATGTCTTACATTCACAATGTATAGATAGAGTCTATGTATTCAAAACTTGTGTAATAGTTAGATCGTGGTGATCATAGAGAGTATAGATAGATCGTGGTGATCGTAGAGAGAATAGATAGATCAGGGTGATCGTGTTAGTGTTTAGGTGAAGTGAAGTGTTGATAGTGCGGCTAGTATTTTAGTCCTCAAAATACAAAGTGTGTAGTAGATTAGTTCTAGCTAATATTAGAAAATATTTTAAGTTTTCAAATGTTTGATACAAAATATTTTAAGTTTTCAAATGGAAACGTATTCACACTTATCATATTACGTCTAACTTGATGGATAATTTGATATAAAATATTTTAAGTTTTTAAATGAAAACGTATTCACCCCCCCCCCCCTCTACGATTTCCACATTGTTGATGGTGTACAAGATATTGCTATTTATACTTACTTGAGAGTAAGGATATAGACAAGATTATTCTATATAAATAAGTTGTGAATCAACTTATTATTAGAAACAAGGTGGTTCGAAGTCATATCGGAGGTGAATATGTGTCTCCATTTCTAAATTTATGTGCTAAACTTAAAATAAGACACACATTTATTGCTCTTGATATAGAAAAGAACCGTGCCTTAGAAGATATGGTTAATGCCATGTTTGTAAGTCTTGGTTTAAGCCATGGCATGTGGGGGGAAAGCGATTATATCGGCTACTTATCTTTTAGATAAGATCCCTTATAAAGAAAATAAGATAGTTCTTATGAACTATGGACAATAAGTGTTGGACAATTATGACAACAAACTCACTGTTCGATCGTGAAACGCTGGATCGCGAGTTGTATCGAGCACAAGTAGCGTACACGAGAGACTACAAAGAACCGACAAGAATATATTCACATGTTATACCCTCGTACCAAACCTTTATTAAAACCCTAATAAAGCTATTACAATGAGGAAGAACAATGAATAACTAGCATCCATGTTGTACCATTAAAGCACGCGTATTTATTTGTCATAACCCGAAGTCATTCTTCCCATCGAATTTTTCGATGTCAAACCTATCAAACTATCCATTCTTCTTTAATCTTGCAAAAAAACCTTGTCAAGTTTTTTCTTTACCAACTTTACTGACAAGCCTCACAAGCCGTGTGCAATATAACCATTGTTGCTAAAAAACCTTTTTGCAAATCGAATTAATTAGAAGAACCCTATACCCTCGATCTTGAACAAGCAACCCCGATTGCTAACTTAAAACCTACGCAAATCACGACCGATACTTGAACCATAAGAACCCGCAACAAAAAATAACCTTTTATTTATTTTTTATGAATCTAGATGAAAAATCTAAATTAAATCTTCGAATTCCTTTTTAAACCAAAAGTGATTGACAAAAACAGACCAATCCTTTGGAATTCGTTAGAAAATCATAAAAAGACAAAAGTTACATTTTTCTCAAGTATGCACATCAGCAAATGCAAACACATTCCTTCTTCTTCTCGCTACTGCTGTAATCAATCGACGGAACCGAAAACCGAACCGCGATACTTCAAACGACTCAGAACCTTGATCTAGCACTCGATCTTCAGAGACAATGACTAACCTATGGCTCTTGATACCACTTGTTGCTACGATCGACCAAAATGGGAACTATAAAAAAAAAACCTATTGGGGCCTCTTGTTACCACTTGTTGCACTTACGATCGGATCGAGTATTTATAGTCAAGGTTTCGGAGGACATGGTTCAATTTCAAATAAAGTATCGCGGTTCGGTTTTTCGGGTTTCGTCCGGAATTGGATTTTTGGCCAGCAGTAGCGAAAGAAGAAGGGAGGGGAACTGTGTTTTGGCTTGTTTACTAAATTTGGGTGCATTTTGTGCCAATGAGAGGAAATAAAAAAAAAGGTAAAAAAGGTAAATTTTGTCTTTTTATGGTTTTTAAACGAATTCCAAAGGATTGGTCTGTTTTTGTCAATCGCTTTTGGTTTAAAAAGGAATTCGGAGGTTTAATTTAGATTTTTCATCTAGATTCATAAAAAATAAATAATAGGTTATTTGTTGTTGCGGGTTCTTGTATCGGTCGTGGTTTGCGTAGGTTTTAAGTTAGCGATCGGGGTTTCTTGTTCGAGATCGAGGGTTTAGGGTTCTTCTAATTAATTCGATTTGCAAAAAGGTTTTTTTAGCAACAACGGGTATATTGCATACGGCTTGTGAGGCTTGTCAGTAAAGTTGGTTAATAAACAGCATGACAATGTTTTTAGCAAGGTTAAAGAAGAATGGCTAGTTCGATAACTAGGTTTGACATCAAAAAATTCAATCGGAAGAATGACTTCGGGTTATGGAAAATAAACATGCGTACTTTAATGGTACAACAGGGATGCGAGTTATTCATTCTTCTTCCTCGTTGCAATATCTTTATTAGTGTTTTAATAAAGGTTTGGTACGAGGGTATAACGTGTGCATATATTCTTGTCGGTTCTTTGTAGTCTCTCGTGTACGCTACTTGTGCTCGATACAACTCGCGATCTAGTGTTCCGCTATCGAACTTCGGGTTTGTTGTCGTTATTGTCCAACAGACACGAACGAGTTAAAAAAATTTAGAGAACGCGTTTAGATGATTCTTTATTTTTCATGTTGAAGAAGGGATGTGGGGGGATTTGGGTTACAATGAAAACAAGGATTTACGGAAAACATCACAGTTTTATGGAGAATGTTTGGAAAAGAACCAATTTGAACCTGATTTTTGTTTTCCTTGTTTTGCACAACAATTTTTTGCGAAAAAACTGGGTTGTTTGCTTCTAACTCAGCGCACCCTTATTGTTTCTCAGTTTTCTATTTGTTCAAAAATAATATAACGTAGCTTCATGTTATGTTCTGCTTATCATCTACCCTTCTTAGTAGCTTCTTTTTTATGTTTATGATGTGTTTTTTTCTTATCCATTATTGTTTTGTTAATTAGATCTTAAGAAGTTGGCTGCTTGCGAGGAGGTGTACTTTTATTGCAGAGGTTGCTCGACCAAGTTAACCAAAGCTGTTCGGTAGGCTTTTTTTACTATTAAAACCTTAGCTTCTAGAACCATCTGCTAATACCATGATGGTTTCAATATAAAGCTGTTAATGAATCATGCTGCAGAATTTTCAAGGAAATGCCATCGGTTAATTGGCGTGAGGCAGCTGATAACTGGTTTGGGACATGTTGCTGTTCTTTTGGGGGCGTAAGTGAAAAGCTGGTAGCAAAATATGCCAACTTGTATACATGTTCACCGGGAGTGTGCCTGTTGGATGGTACTTCTGTTGTTCTCTGCAAGGATGACTTTGTAGGATATAATTTTCCTGATCAGGTTGAAAGCCAGGATCACAAATCTTTGCAGTTATCTGCGGATAATGGTTTACGAAAAGACGTACTTGATTATGGGATCACTGAAGCAGTGAACGTTGACCATTATAGTCAAAATAAAGCGGTCCATGATTTTGATATCAAATTGAATTGCAGTTCACCTGAGGACGGTGATTTGACTTCCAAACCAGATATCAAAGGAACAACTAAATGTCCCCCTGATGTCAGAAATAACATGGACCATGGTAATGAATGCTGCCATACCCATGCAGCCAAGGATCAAACACATGATACAAGTGAGTTACTGGCAAACAAGGGTAGTCTTCTCAACGGCCTTCTCGGGAATTGTTTTATGGTCACATCCCCTTATCTTTCGAAAGACATCAAGTGGAGTGAAATCTCATGTCCAAATTGTTCATGCCTGCTTGGAGCATACCCACATGATAATATTGACGATCCATTAAATGGTTTCAACACATCAGCGCCATTGAATGACGGCGTTCACTTGTTTAAATGTTTTATATCTACCTGCTTACCAGTTGGAGGTCCAACTGACTTGTTTAGGTAAGCGTTGGCATGTATGGTTTTTGGCCTTATTATACTTATTGGATCAACCTTGTCATAATATACAAAAAAAAACCGCAATGATTTATACATATAAATTTTTTAACAGGAAATACACTTTAGAGAGAATGTTCACTAGCCAGTTGTTGGAAAGCGCAAAAGATGAACTCTCGTTCCGAACTGTGATTAGAAATCTGCAGACCAGAGATCCGATGTTGCAAATTGTTCTGTTAAACCCAAATACATGGTGCTCATTTGGGGATTGCATGGATGCAATGGTACCAAGTCCCAAGATCAATTTGTACCCTGTGGTTAAACTACTATTTTCTGACTGCAGTAACAGTACCGAGTCTCAGTTAAGGTTTGTTTCAAAATTTGTCCTTTATTATTACCCTATTTATTTTCATTATACTTCTACGTGTGTCGGTTTCCAACTTTTACATCCTTTGTTATTACTTTTACTGTCACTGTTGAGTCATAAGGGATAAATGGGATCTAATGTAGGAAACTAGATCAATGGGCTACTAAAAATCAAGTCGACGATGTTTACATGTTGATGTCAAGAGCATTAGCCGCAGCATTAGAAGAAGCAAACAGCATGCTCCCTTCTTCGCATGCCTGTCTTCAGGGTTTGTCTTTATCTTTCTTGCGGAGGTAATAATCAGTAACGGTTAAAAATTTGGACTTCACTGAAACTGTAATTATCTTGAAGATAATTATATTGTAATTTATGGTTTTATTGATGATCGAAAGGCTTGCCTGTAAGGCAGAGAAGGGACTTTGCCTTTAAAGTTTTGAAGATAAAAGTTTGACAAAATCTTCTGTGGTGTGCCTTTTTAGCTTTTTATAAAGTATTACAAGTCAATGCGTTAATTAAAGATAAGATGGATTGATGCTCTCCCTTTTTGTGTGTACATGTGGCATGGTCATAGCCAATTAGGGCCACACCTAATGCGCAACACAATCGGTATCAATCATATTAGGACCACACTAATTATTGCACATCAAAATTAGTGAAATGATTGGTTGTTGCAGGCTTTACTACTTTTATCGTACTTATTAGAATCTTTGAAAAATATCGAAAATTTTGGTAAAAAATAAACTGCCGCTTCATTAGAATTTGTTTTTAGTCAACACCAATTTTCCATTTTTTCCTGAATATTAGATCAAAATTTTGTTTTTTTGAGAACTAATGTGGTTTATACTTTATATCATATTGTTATTAGTGCCTTATATGTCAATGGATCAGTTGCCTTGGCATCATATCTGTAAGGTCGTGAACCAGTTTATGCAGATACGGACAACAAAGGCCAAAGGTCAGCTGAATCTGTCTTTGGCAGCTATGGAAAAGCCAATAGTAAGTCTAATTTCATTCACTTTGTAAAAGCTCTTCTAAATCTCATCTGATCAGAATATATTCTTTATTACATGCTCGGGTTTTACCACAAACTTGTGTTGAAACGTTTCAACGGTCATGCACGTGTCCCTTGGACATGATACGATGCTCCACTTAACTTTTGTTAGATTCTTTCTGATCAGATGCTGGCTATAAATATGACTTTGACAACCATTGCAATTTGTCATCTTAGGTTCTTAACTACAAGTTGAGTGACTGAATGTATGGTATGCAGGACAAGAGAGGTATTGCATGAAGAGAAGAGTATCGTTTGGTAGCCAAGGATGACTTGCCTGTTTCTTCTTTTCAAAGGGTTCAATGATTTGAGACCCTTTGTTTGGTCCGTTATCAGGCAGTCTCCTTGGCTATTCTGACAATCTCCTCTCTCTTATGCCAACCCTTCTCTTGTTTCATCGTTATATATACAGTTTGATGAAATTCATACAGTGGTCCGCTCCTACATGCACACTAGGTGTGAGTTTTGGTGTTATTTTGGCTAAACTGTGATTTATTATATCATGTCAGTAAGACAGCGTATGTCATGTCTTACGCAATTCACCTTCTTCATGGCCATATGATGCATTGATTGCCATCTAACACTTTCGTGTCCTTAGGAATGACATCATGGTAGAAAAAGACTATCATATCAATTTTTTCATTTTTTTTTGCATTGGTTTGTAGCATATGCCCATTAGGATTATATTATGAAAACTTTTGACTTGTTGTTTAAAGTTAGATGGTTGATGATTTGGTTTGAGGGTATGGGAATGAAAGAATGACTTTCATTCCCAATACAATTGTTTGGTTGGGTTTTACTTTAAAAAAGGGATATCAAACCCTCAAAACTAGCTATTTTCTAAACCCACCAAAGGTGGTGGGTTTTTAAACCCATACCTATTCCCATAACCATAGTCATTCCCTCTACAAACCAAACACCCCCACAGTTTAGTATGCTGATGAAGTAAAAAGTGTGTGATAGAACTATTTAGTTCAAGAAAACATAAGTGGTTAGATGATTCTTTCTTCCTAGTCAATCATTCTTGGATCAGTTATAGTTCTAATTTCTTATTACTAATATAAATCAAAGATTATTACAACCCTTTTCCATAATCATATAGTTCTCTCGGTCTGAATCAAATAAGAATACACTCAGAATATGAAATTATGAAATGCATTGTTGTAGTATAAGGCATATATAAGTTGTCCCTATGTATGAGGGCTCAAGTTCAATTCTTGCTAGTTGTATAATAACCATGAAGTCGCCACGCCAACCTTCTGAAAAGAGAGAGCTTTACCTGGTTTGAGTATGTGTAGCGGTGGGTTCAAACCTCGTTGATTAGTTGGCCAAAAGGTCGGAAATCATGGTTACCCAAGAAAATATATATAAGTTGTCCCTGTATGCCTGCCAAGTAAGAAAGTATGCAATTGATAACGGTGTATATCGTTTTCAAGTAGGGGCATCGCCTTTTATGGGGTCACTGTGATTAATTTTATATGCATTGGTCTGTGTCATATGCCTTGGTTTGTCTCAAGTTCAAGTACTGGCATCGCCTTATCATGGGGACATTGCGATTTATTTCCCATTCTGACTGTTGGCAGGGACACAATGGGTGGATTTCACGCACTTCTATTGATGTTGTATTTATAATATTATATCTAATCTGGGTGTGATTCTATATAAAATGTACCCTCAATTTCTAAGTTGTAACTACTCAGAAATGTATTTCATTGCTGATTTAGTAGAAAAAATTAATTTGTGTACTTACATACGCAATAACAAAAACGGTAGTTTCCTAGTATTCGCAACCGTTTGGGTAAAAATTGGTTTTGTCATAGGGAACGCAGTTGCGCATAGAATGTGGGAGTTAATTGAGTGTTGCGATCCCAATCAGGACCAAAAGTAAGATATCAAGCAACACTATTTTTCCAAGTAAATTGTGCAAGAATCTTTGAGATCTTTTTGAGATTTGGATATTCCAAGGACCAACTATGATAAGGCATTAATGTTGGACCTAAATGTAGGAATGAGGTGTGAGGCATAAAGAAGTACAATGACATGACCGTTTTGTATATGATAAAATGGTATATTCATCTGATAAATTCTTTACTAGTTAGAATGAAAAAATTGTTTGGAGGTGAATACTTATGACACATATCAATGCACCAATTTTATAGCATAAATTCCATTCCAGTATCCAAATTATGTACGTCTTTAAGTTCAAAATTTTCATCTCAAATACTAAATTATATTTGATTATTGGTATGAAATCAAACTGTGTAATCATAACATCAATTGTACCCAATCCCGCCTAAGCATGAGGCTGGTAGGATGTACTGTATATTTTACCTTTTCTAAAACTGAAATAAAGAAGATTAGAAGAAGGGAGAGTAAATTTCCTTAAAGGTGCAGATTAACCGAAAACTCTAGCTTTGTGCACACTCTAGCTTTGTGCACTTTTTTTGTGCCGACCGACTCTTCCCAAAAATCTTTCCCCAAGCAATGAATATCCAGTGAGGAGTTGAGATCAAACACATGTTCAAATGATATTACCGGTTCGATGCTCCAATGTTAATTAAGAGTAAATTTATCTAAATGGGTCGACGACCAATAGTTTCTTCCGTATTGCAGCGTCATATATCCTAGTCCTGATGTGATTCTTAACCTGTTGTGTCAGCATTGTTAGTTTGTATAAAAACTGGAGTATATCAAAATTCTTACTTGCAGACTAGTTAGCCTGATATGAGTTGAAATTTCTCTAATGATTGTTGAAAACAATAGTCAATTAAAAGATACTAATAGCATCCAATCTTTCTCATAAAAGGACCAACTATTCAGTAGTCAGTTGTGCAAAATCGAAGATATGATTATGGACAAGAAAACTCGATACTCTACGCATAGAAATTAAAGTCATATACGTATATCATTGATACAACTTTTAGAGCCATAAAGTCATTATATCTTTAGAGCCGGGGGAGCGGTGGTGCCAAACCCCTGCGTCAAAGAACGGCGCGAGCTGAAAGAACGGCGCACGACTCCGGTGCTCGCGCCGTTCGGTCTGGCACCGTTCTTAACAGCCCACGCCGTTCTCTATATTTTTTATATAAGTTGACATTATTAGTCCCTCATAATGAAAAAAATAATTTATTTTAGTTATATAATGTATGTTTTATTTTATATAATTAAAAATAAATAAAAAATTGGCCAACGGCACCAGAAAATGTGGTGCCAACGAATGCCCCAACAAATGTGGTGCCGTTCAGTTTTCGGTGCCGTTGAGCATTTTGCTGACATGACATCACTTTTTGAGAACGGCACGAGCCGAACGGCTCCACCGTTCCCACCACTCTTAGATGGTGGATGGACAAAATAACACATATTCGTAAATCATCCTATGCGTATAAATGATTAAATGGGGGACTTTTAGACTAATAGTAGAATATAGTGTTCTTAAATTATAGTAATGTGCTACTCTTAGATACACGGAGCAAATGTGTTTTCCTCCTTCAAATCCCATGCCTCGAATCATATGACCAATCAATTACAATAGCAACACATAACCATTAGGCCACACAAAGTCACAAAGACCAGTGATACTCTAACGAAAACAGGTTTGTACGCTCGATTGTCGTTCTATTAACTGAACCCTGGTACATTGTCTTTGAGATGCATTATCCAGAAAGATGATCCAATCCCTTCTAAGCAGGACCAGTTTATGCCAATTGACTTTATGGCCGAAAGGTCGGCCGAGTAATATCGTTTTCTTTTCTAACTATGATCTTAATGATCATATATTCCCTTTGTAAAGTTGGGTTGAAATTCCTTGGAAATCTCTCCTGATCGGAACATATTCTTAAATTTCATTCTTGATTTTGTGCTTATCATACACACGTCGCAGAGACATTAGGCTACGCGATACCACTTGGATAGAGAAAATGCTTGAATTTTTCCAAGATTCTTTTGGCTCTATTTTAATGAAGTGGCTATAAATATGATATTTAGAAACAACAAGAATTGCCATCACAAGTTATTAACTAGATATCAAGTGGCTGAATGTAGGACAAGAGAGGTATTGCATGAAGAGAGGAGTATCGTTCGGTAGCCAAGGATGACTTGCCTGTTTCTTCTTTTCAAAGGGTTCAATGATTCGAGACCCTTTGTTTGGTCGGTTATCAGGCAGTCTCCTTGGCTAACCAGACAATCTCTTCTCTCTTATGCCAACCCTTCTCTTGTTTCGTCGTTATATTTACAGTTACAGTTGTCCCCTCCTACATGCGTGCCAGGTGTGAGTTTTGGTGTTTTTTTGTGGTTAGTGAGATTTTTTTATATCATGTGATCAGTATGGCAACTTACGCCGTGTCTAACGTAATTCACCTTGTTCATGGTCATATGCATTGATGCCCATCTGAAAACACTTTCCCGTCATAAGAATGACGCACACCATGGTAGAACAAGACTTTATCATATCAATTTTATTTCATTGGTTTGTATCATAAGCCAATTAGAACTATATTATGTATTTTTTTGTTTCGTTTGTTGAGTTAGATGGTTGATGACTAATGCATCAGTAATTTAGCTAGTATGCTGATGAAGAACACAAGTGATTGGATGCTTCTTTCTTCCCTATTAAATATTTTTTTATTAATCATAATTCTTAATTGTTTATTGATATAAGTCAAAGATAATTAAAATCCTTTAATCATAATAATTTAGTCCTCTTGGTCTTAATCAATTTAAAAACAGATGAGGTTTTTCCCTGTTAAGGTTACCCGATGATCAGGGTGAGCCTTTTTCTAACTCAGATGTACGTGGCCTCACCGTGTTAATCTTGGGACCATTTCCGACCCTACCCTGGCCACCCCCAAATGTACACACCTTGTCTTAATCGATCAATATAAATACATAAACATAATATGATATTATGAAATGCATAGTCATTATATAATGCATAATTAAGTTGTCCCTGTATGCTTCCCAAGTAAAAAGTGTGCAATCAATAAGGCGTCTCGTGTTCAAGTATGGGCATCGCCTTTTATGGGGTCATTGTGATTAATTTCATATGCATTGGTTGTTGTGATTTAATATCTAGGTAACCAAGTAACTACGAGTACGCAGCGGATTGGATCTAGTAATAGCATATGGTTAACACGTACAT
>BQNB010192162.1:0-11637 GCA_026074375.1 Tanacetum coccineum
TAGTGCCTGCCTTTGTGCACGCATCCAAGGGGATCCCAAAACCTCTTATCATGAAGCGGCTAAGCGTATCTTTCGATACATTAAAGGCATGATGAGGTGTCATTTTATATACTTTTCAGGGCCATTTAATCCCCTAAATCATGCAAATATACCCAAATTATGTGCTTAATTGTTAGTTTTTAGGTTTTAGCACTTGGATTGCATTTGGAGGAAATATACGTGACCTGGCTCATTTGGAGAAGAAACGGATAAGATTACGACTCTACACCAAAAATCATGAAGAATTATGCATGCAGAGCGTGGAGACGGCGTCGTCATTATAAAGCGACGTCGTCAGGATCTTCATCATGACGGCGTCAGAGATCTAGCGACGGCGTCAGGACGTGGCCGACTTAAAGAGGATCTATAATCATCCACTTGGTGACGGTGTCACAACTTTAAAGTGATGTCGTCGCGCCGTTTTCACTATATATAGAAAACTGATTTTAGGGTTTTAAGTGTGTAACTTTGTATAACTTTTGGGAGATAAACCCTAGTCTTTCTAGCAGCTTTTTAGGGCCACAAAACCCTATTGTAGCTACCTTCAATCTACGTTTTAATCAAGTAAGATTGTTTATCATTAATCATTCAATATGTCTATGTGTTGTGTGATTGATTTATGCTCTTGCTTTCTTTATAACGTGCTAGGCTAAACCCTCCTTTGTATTTACTTATGATTGCATGAAACTTAGGTTGTAGATCCTTTTGATGTTGCTTCTTATTGATGGATGTGCGCGTTAGGCTCTAGAAAACTAGCCATAAGATATTAAATTGGCATAGACGTTTAGGGAAACATGAGTAGTGTAGAAAGGATACCCTCGATAACAGTGTTCATACTACCTTACCCATAATATGGTTGATACCTCTTAAGATATTTCACATGCATTTAATATACACTTAGGGGCCTTGTAATAGTCTTCATACTACCTTACTTGTGCGTTGCCCTAACGGAATATTAAATAGACGGCGGGTTCGTGTAATCCGTTCATGACTTAGGAAATAGTTACACAGATCATCACAAGTGTGACAAGGCAATAGCTCTAGGAGAAGCAATCTGAGGAGTAGTGCATAATTAGGTAAATACATCTTTTTATCATAAAGTTATCACCAGTAGTATAGATTATAATTAGTTTAATTATTAGTTAATCAAACCAACCTCTCAAAACCATGATATTTACCTGCTTTCTTATAAATATAAAAATACAAAAAGAATCTTCTCTTGACCCCTTAGAATCCTGTTAGACCGTGTTCGAGCCTTCCCAACCTATTCACCTAGAGAACGATAACAACCTTTGAGTCTTGCCTATACTACACTGCAACGATTAGGTACACTGCCTATGGGATTGTAAAACTTCCTGAGAAGTCTTCGCAACCCTCACATCACAAACCATTAAGAATGTAAAAAAAATTATCGTTTAGCGTAATCGGACACCAAACGAAAAAAAAGAAAAAAAAAAAAAAAAAAAGAAAACGAATTAAAGTTTTCGTCAACAAGCAATAAATTATTTTATGAAAGTAATAATTAACTTTTTATACTTTTATTTTTATTGGTTGCGTAAGAAACGTTATTACGTTTCAACTTTAAATAAGTTTAAGCAACCCGGAATCACTATACACATATTTAAAACCCTAGATATGTATTAGACATTTATATAGATATTTATCTAAAATATCTTTTAGAAATTTCCTTACCATACCCTAGATTAGACTAACTAGAGTTTCCTTAACCGTAGTTAACCCCTATAATATACCTAACCTAGACTACAAAATCATAACTTACATTCTTTATAAATTTCATCACAAAGTCTCTCCCCTCCTCCCTCGCTTGCTACGAAAAACAACCCCAAACACTACCAATCCATACAAATTTGATATAACACATTTACATACAGACCTAACATCAATCTAAGATTCCTAAAGAAGATTGAAGTCTTGGTTAATACCTTCAAGTGTTCAGCAAGAAAACGCAAAGTTAGGGTTTAGGAAATAAGATCTTGCAAGCTTGGTTACAATATAAACAAGGGTTAGATATGGTGGGTATCATATTTCATCACTCTAAGGTTATCTAAAACCTTTATGTCTTTACATTCATCATTTTATGACATATAAATGTCTATGTAGTTAATCACCATACTAGGAACTTATTTCTTGTAAATTTTACAATATCTTGATAATCTTTGGATTAATCATATACTATGGACCCTAGGAGTGATAAGACATAAGAATTAAGGGTTCTATGGAGTTTGTAACAAGTGGAATGCTAAAAAGTCCAAATACAAGTTTTAAACACATTTGAGAAAAATATCTAAAGGGGCGATTTGAGAGTTCTAAATTACATATTATTTATATTTTATAAAATACTACATGTCACAAGGATCGTGGGGTCATAAAGAACTCGAAAAACCGATTAATAACGAAGAAGATACGCTAGTTACGAGTTTACGATAGTTAATACTCTTATAAAACTATTTTTATAAAAGTTACTATTCATGGCAGAAACTTATACTTTGAAAACATCAATAATATGATAAAACTTTTAATTTCGAGATCGTGCTCGAAAGAATCGCTAAAAACGGAGCTATAACGAATAAGATACGACGTTTACAAGTTTTACGCTAATTAAAACGTAAAAACGAGTTTATAGCTGTGATGAACAGTAAAATCACTATTCACATCAGAATCATGAAAACCTAAAAATGTGATTTTATGATCACTCGTCTTACTACGAAAGCGTGGGCATAAGAAACGCGAGAAACGGACTAAAAACGACGAAGTTATGTCATTTTTGCTAAAAGGCGTAATTATAAACGTTTTTACCTTATAAATATGATTTCGCTAAAACGATTAGATGGTGATATAGCTATATAGATATATATGTGTTATAGTTACCAAAGTGCTATATTACTAGGGAATTTCATAATGAGGCTCGTTCGGATGCGTAATGACGAGTTGTTGGATTACATTTAAAGTACCTAGCTCCTTCGTACATCATGTCATGAACTCTTAATTATGATAGCCAGAACGATAGTATGATGATAATTAAATAGGCGTAGAATGGTAGTTGTTAGACAACATACTGGGGTTGTACTCGAGTACTCATACACCTATATTTGATAGGTGCATTCGGCGATTATCGGACGCATTTTGCGTGATATACTTATATAGCTCACTCAGGGAGCCTCATAACCCCACGTTTTACATGATTTTGTTTTTTATAATTTTAGGGTGAAACATCTTAATTATAAGATACAATTACTTGGTTGATTACAAAATATTATGCACTTCTTTAACTTGTCATGCATGAATACAATACTTGGTTACTTTTTGACGTAAACACATACTTACTTTTTACTCGAATAATTACGGGATTAGCTTAGGTATCATGAACTGTAAAATCACTTGAGAGGGTGAGCGCGAATGTTTATAAAATAGATCTGTGGGGATTGACCAACCCCCGTTCGGGTGATTAGCTCTCACTAGTTCAAATCGAACTAACAACTTTATCCATGATTGGGATATAATGATTGGTGTCTACATGACCAACAACTATATACTAATAACATTTACCGTGCCTTGAATAAAGTGGCATACTTACAATCTACTTCGCAGTTTCCATGAACCGTAGAGAATCGTAATCATTTCTCTACATACTAGTAACTAATTAGTATATTTGCCATTATAATATCTACTTGAAAATATTTTTGGATATTGGTTCATTATAATATCTACTTGAAAACTTTTTTGGATATTGTGTTCATGAAATATCTACTTGAAACATTTTGGATATCGTGATCATTACAATATATAACTTAAACATTTTGAGATTTATATATAATAAACCTATAATGTAGGTTTTATGCGTGCAAGTTCTTGATGGGCGAAACTTGTAACACAGTAAACCTATATATATAAGTTTTGGGATTTACATTCATACTTACAAAAACCTATGAACTCACCAACTTTAATGTTGACACTTTTAAGCATTTTTTTCTCAGGTGAATTAGAATGTATGACAGACTTGATGTTCATTGGGGTCCAAATTTAACAAGATTTCTGTCTTTCAAACACTCAGTTAGAGGTCGTTCTCTCCTGACTTGTGCAATGGTATCATGAAGTAACGCTCCCGGAAATACATTCCGCTGCGACCAAATTTTGGGAGTGTTACAGATTGGTATCAGAGCCAAGGTTATAGAGAACGAGGTTGAATTTTACCTAAACTATAACCACTTTCAACGATCACATTTTCAAAAGATTTTTACGAGACATACATACACTATTTGTTGCAATAGTTGGTCATACTAGATGCTTACATGATTTATATACATGTTCGTAGGTAACAAACCTAGAACCCTGTTGAGGTATGGTGGGTTCACCATAGCCTCAGACCAGAGCTTAACTGTGCATCCATATGATAGCTATGTGAAGTTAGAGAACATAAAAATTCGAGTATTTCCAACGTCGAGTAAATTTATAATTAGGTCGAGATGTGTACCAATTCCATGACTGCATCTCAGACAATTCTGTTTGATGAGTTTGGCGAGATAGAGTCATGACAAGATTGTTACACCAACCAAGGTACTTGATAAATTCCTCCGAGGATGGTTAGGATTCCGAAGGCTTTATGTGAAAATAATTATGTGTAATTATAGTGTAACACACTATATGAATATTTGTCTGTTATGTGCAACATACTACTTGCTTAATTGCTGGACGTGACTTAGTATATATATATATATATATATATATATATATATATATATATATAAATATTATATATATATATATATATATATATATATATATAAATTTGAAAAAAAATATATATTTTTATTTATATATATATGATATACTTACCTATCTTTGTGCATACTGCTACAATTATTATATAATGATTATTTAATATAAATACTGAGAACATTTCTTTAGGCAGTGGTATTATTAAGCTCGTAGGCCCAAAACATAAGCTATCGAAGATGATATCTTACCATCACCATTTATGCCATGAGCGCACATTCATAATGACATACATCACTCATAAACTAAATTCAAGCATGACTTTTGGGAAATAAACAAATTTTACATTTTTGGGATTTTGAAGGAAATGGCACCAAAGAGAGCCACAAGGTCAACACCAGGTACAGAAAATCTTACCACCACAACTGTCACCAATGCCCAACTTCAGGCAATGATTGACCAAGGTGTTACTGCTGCACTGGTAGCACGAGATGCAAACAGAAATGGCGACGACAGCCATACTTCAGGAACGGGTGTCAGAAGGAATGAACACGCTGCTCGTGAATGCACCTACCCGGATTTCCTGAAGTGCAAACCCTTAAATTTTAAGGGAACTGAGGGAGTTGTCGGACTCACTCAGTGGTTCGAAAAGATGGAGTCTGTCTTTAGTATAAGCAACTGCACAGTAGCATGCCAAGTCAAATTTGCGACTTGTACTCTGCAAGAAAA
Organism: Tanacetum coccineum; assembly: GCA_026074375.1. NCBI lineage: Eukaryota > Viridiplantae > Streptophyta > Magnoliopsida > Asterales > Asteraceae > Tanacetum > Tanacetum coccineum. Next base: position 5,503 of record BQNB010192162.1, read on the forward strand.
TGCCTTGACGTGGTGGAACTCTCACGTTAAGACTACTACTCCGGAAGTTGCCCAATGCGGCAATCCATGGAAAAACCTTAAGAAGATGATGACAGACAATACTGCCGAGGGGATAAATTAAGAAGATTGAGTTTGTAATTAAATTGAAGTGAAGGGTACCGTGTGTAACCTATAACCAATGTTCCAAGAACTGGCCTAATGTCGATCGGATGTTTTCAGAAGAGTCGGACAAGGTCGAGAAATATGTTCGGTGGCTTTGCCCCGACATATCATGGCAGTGGATGCAACTAAGCCGAAGACTATGCAAGATGCCATTGAGTTCGCCACCGAACTAATGGATAAGAAAATCAGCACTCTTGCTGAAAGACAAGCTGAGAACAAGAGGAAACTTGATAACAACAACCAAACTCAACAACAACTTTCCAAGAGGCAGAATGTGGCTCAAGCTTACGCCGCTGGGACTGGTGAAAGGAAGGAGTATGCTGGGACTCTTCCATTGTGCAACAAGTGCAAGTTTCATCACAATGGCCCATGCACTGTAAAATGCGCAAACTGCAAGAGGGTCGGTCATCTGACCAGAGACTGTTGGAGTTCTGCTGCTACTAACAATCAGAGAACCCTCACTTGCTACGAATGTGGGAATCAAGGGCACTACAAGAGTGATTGCCCGGAGTTAAAGAATGGAAACCAAGCTAGAGGTACTGAAACACGTGGAAGGGTGCTTGCCTACTAGAAGAGAAAACCAATCAGACCTTGGACGACATGGAAGATAATACCAATGCTTTAGACTTCACTTCTTAAGAATTCTCATTGTACTTCGCTTAAATTTCTGTGGTTACCAATGGATTCAAATTATCTATCAATAATGTATTGCAAAATTTTTGTCTACTTTACTTTAACTTTCTATTTTGCAAGTCAAATTATAACACTATTTTGACGAAAATGAGCATTACATCGTTAGTCCTCAAATATACATAATTTGATCACCTATGTATAATTTAGGAAGGACCATGCCATGCTGAGAGTAGTCACCTTAAAACTCTTTGTCAGGAAACAATTTTCTACTTATATCAAGTTTTATGCGTAATTCATAAAATTTATGTATCCTAGGAACCAAACTAATAACATAATAACTAATGAACTCTCACACATCTTAACGATAACACGACATCATTTTATACCAAATCCCAAGCAGAACCGAGACGCATCTAGTCACTCTAGCAATCCGCTATCAAACTTGCCCGCAAAAGAATTACGCTGATGTACGACGAAGTCAGTTAATTTCAAGATTTACAACCTGTTCGCTTAAGGTAGCACCTCGAAAGCAGAGGTACGCTTTGCAAACGGGGGAAGTAAAACCTTAATAGGTTGGACCTTTCAAGGGGTTGAAACAGTTGAAACTCCCCCTCCCGTTGCTTACAAACTTAAGCGTTTCGCAAGAGCTGAGCAGGTGTTACAATATGTTTCATGTATCCAATTCGAAGAAGTATTATCCGACGATCCATTAGTCCGTTCCGTTGAAGGACTCATGTGGAATGAAAACTCCATGTTTTCGAGAAACCTGTAGAGATCAATAGACTGAGAAGTCAAACAATGAGGCAAAGCCCGTAACCCAATTCCAAGGTCGATGGAACACTCGCACGGAGCTGATTAATAATTGGGAACGTGAAGACCAATTCCGGAAGAATTATCCGAATCTCTTCCCCAAATCCGTACTTTCCCTCAAGTGCCGCAAACATGAGCCAGAGGAAAGGCGCTTCTAAAATCCGGAGGAGACTGTAACATTTCGTATTTTTAGTTCATTACGACGTCATATATTTCACTAATAATTTTTTTTTCTGTACGCGTTTCCCTTTTAATTTAAATAGTTACGTTTAAATCGCGTAAGTTAAAAAAATTATCGTTAATGCGTAATCGGACACCAACGAATTAAAGTTTTCGTCAAGCAAAGCAATTATTATTTTTATGAAAGTAATATTACCTTTTTATATGTTATTTTTATTGTTGCCGTAAAGACGTTTACATTTCGCATAAATACTGTTTAAGCATACCCGGAAATCACTTATACACATTTTTAAAACCCTAGATATTTATTAGATATTTATTAGATATTTATCTAAAATATCTTTTAGATATTTCCTTAACCTTACCCTAGTTAGACTTAACTAGAGTTCCTTAACCCTAGTTAACCCCTATATATATACCCTAACTAGACTACAAAATCATAACTTACATTTCTTTACAAATTTCATCACAAATCTCTCCCCTTCCTCCCTCATCTTGGCTAGGCAACACCCCAAACACCAAACTAAATCCAAATCAAATTTAATATAACCCCTCTACATACATACCTACATCATTATCTAAGATGTCCCTAAGAAGATTTAAGCCTTGGTTAATCCTTACAATTGTTAACAAAGAAACGCAAAGATAGGTTTTTAGGAATTAAGATCTTGCAAGCTTGGTTTACAATAATAAATAAAGTTTAGATTGTGTGGTATCATATTTCATCACGCAAGGTTATCTAAAACCTATGTCCTTTACATCTCATTTTATGCATATATATGTCTATGTAGTTAATCACCATCTAGGAACTTATTTACTTGTAAATTTTATAATTCTTGGATAATCTTTGGATTAATCATATACTAAGGACCCTAGGAGTATAAGACATAAGATATTAAGGGTTCTAATGGATTTGTAACAAAGTGGTAAAGCTAAAAAGTCCTAAAAACAAGTTTTAAACACATTTTGAGAAAAATATCTAAAGGGGCTGTTTGGAGTTCGAAATTTACATATATATTTTATGATTTTATAAAATACTACATGTCACAAGGATCGATGGGTCATAAAGAGAACTTGAAAAACCGATAATAACGAAGAAGATACGCAGTTACAGTTACGATAGTTAATACTCTTATAAATATTTTTATAAAAGATTACTAATCATGGCGAAAACTTATAGGGGGGGGGGTTTTTTTATACTTTGAAAACATCAATAATATGATAAAACTTTTAATTTCGAGATCGTGCTCGAAAGAATCGCTAAAAACGGAGCTATAACGAATAAGATACGACGTTTACAAGTTTTACGCTAATTAAAACGTAAAAACGAGTTTATAGCTGTGATGAACAGTAAAATCACTATTCACATCAGAATCATGAAAACCTAAAAATGTGATTTTATGATCACTCGTCTTACTACGAAAGCGTGGGCATAAGAAACGCGAGAAACGGACTAAAAACGACGAAGTTATGTCATTTTTGCTAAAAGGCGTAATTATAAACGTTTTTACCTTATAAATATGATTTCGCTAAAATGATTAGATGGTGATATAGCTATATAGATATATATGTGTTATAGTTACCAAAGTGCTATATTACTAGGGAATTTCATAATGAGGCCTCTTCGGATGGCGTATTGACGAGTTGTTGGATTTACGATTTAAAGTATCCTAGCTCCTCGTACGTCATGCCATGACCTCTAACTATATAGCCCGAAACTATCGTATGATGATAATATAAATAGGTTATATATGGTAGTTGTTAGACAACATACTCGATACTCATACGACCATATTGAATTAGGTTGCATTCGCGATTACGACGCATTTGCGTGATATACTTGATATTAGCTCACTTGAGGTGAGTTCATAACCCCACGTTTTACATGATTTGTTTTATAAGTTTTAGGGTGAGAACATGCGTGATTATACATACTTTTACTTGGTGATTAACAATTGAATTTGATGCACTTCTTTACTTGTCATAGCGATGAGATACAATACTTTGTTTACTTTTTGGGACGTAAACACCCATACTTGACTTTTACTCGAATAATTACGGATTAGCTTATGGTTTTCATGAACTGAAAAAAAAAATAAAAAAAAAAAAAAAAAAAAAAAAAATAAAAAAAAAAAAAAAAAAAAAAAAAAAAAAAAAAAAAAAAAAAAAAAAAAAAAAATCACTGGAGGTGTAGCGTGAATGTTATAAAATAGATCTATTGGATTGACAACCCCCGTTCGGGATTATTCCACTAGTTTCGAGATGAACTAACGAACGTTATAACCATGTCGGATATGAATGATTGGGGTATCTACATGACCAACAACTATAATACTAATGAAACAATTACCGGTGCCTTTGAATAAAGTGGCATACTTATAAGTCTACGTCGCAGTTCCATGAACTTAGAGTAATCGTAATCATTTCTCTTACATACTTGAAACATTTTGATATATTGTGCTCATTACAATATATACTTGAAACATTTTTGGATATTGTGCTCATTATAATATCTACTTGAAACATTTTTGGATATCGTGTTCATTATAATATCTACTTGAAACATTTGGATAGCGAGTTCATTACAATATAATATACTGAAAACATTTTGGGATTTATATAAGTAAACCTATTTATGTAGGTTTATGTGTTGCAAGTCTTGTATGGGCGAAACTTGTAACACAGTAAACCTATATATATAGTTTTGGTTACATTCATACTTACAAAAACCTATGAACTCACCAACTTTAATGTTGACACTTTTAAGCATATTTTTCTCAGGTAAAATAGATGTATGACATACTTGATGTGCATTGGAGTCGAAACAAGATTTCTTTTCAAACGACTCAGTTAGAGGTCGTTCTCTCCTGACTTGTGCAATGGGATCATGAAGTAACGCTCCCGGAAATACATTCCGCTACGACCCAATTTTGGGGGTGTTACAATAACAACCTCTGAGTCTTGCCTATACTACACTGTAACGATTTGGTATACTGCCTAGGGGATTGTAAAACTTCCTGAGAAGTCTTACGAGACCCCACATCAATTCATCAAAAATTATTAGTTATCTAAGTTTAATCTCTATGACCCTTATTAGTCCCAAATAAACATGATAAAACTACTCCATATTAAGAACAAGTAAACAAATAATGATTATAACAAACTCAGAAAGAATCATGATTCACAAGAGAAACAAGATTTTACCAAATTCAAGAGCAAGGCTTGATAATTTCACACGAACTTTTATTATATTCAATAGTGAAAACCCAAAAACTATGAACGATTCTGTCATAATTGCTTATTGCTTAGAAACAACCTTACTAACACTCTCTAAAATGGATTACAACCCAGGGTTTAGATGAACTATGAGTAAGTTCACTCTAAATCCTAAAACTCTTCCAAACTTCTCCTTGAGAGAACTTCTTTGATTGTTGATAGAATGATATGTGAATTGAGATGAGAATGATGAGGAATGGATGCTCTAAAACACTGATTCGAGGTCCCTTTTATAGCCTCAAGTCAGAGGTTGTGGGATAGATGGAGATTCCTCACTTGAATACTTGTCATAATGATTTGGAGTAACTGTAGTGCTAAGTGCGCCGCACATTTTAAAATGTGCGTCGTACTTGGCCGTAATATTTATTGTATTGATCCCGTTCTGAAGTACGCCACACTTGGCTCTTTTTCATTAAATTCTTTCTTTAATTCTCTCTTCTATATCCATATTTAATGTCCGTTAGTACATTTGACGGATATCTTTGGCAATTTTAGTCCTTTGGGCGATCTTTGGTCCTGAATCATACTTTACTTAAATAAGCAACTAAACATACAATTAATATATTAATATACATATTTCACATATTTACGAGGGATATTTTATGTATATTTGAAGCATTATCAAATCCCCTCATACTTAGCTATTGCTTTCCCTCAAGCAATCAAAGCGAAAATACTTAATTTTTGGTGGAAAAATAAACAAGTTAATGATCACAAGCATAGATAACGCGACAAAGCAACTCACAAATTTTTAGAGATAAGTTTGATTCACACTCGCTCAATTTAGCGAAGTAAATGGTATATGTAAGTCACTCCAACGCTCAGTCATGAAATATTCAAATTACCATAGGCTTGTGCAAGAAACTAAACTGCACCGACATGGCGTAAGCACCAAACATAAACATCAAAAGAGGTAATTTATTTAGTTATATTATTAGTTTTATATTTGTTCAAAAAGGTTTATAATAAAATCATAATCCACCTTATTCGTAAATGTAACAAAATTTTCCTTCACTTCGTCACTTTTTTTTTATTCTTTGCCTTTAATTTTTTGCCTTATTTCATCTTTACTTG
>BQNB010192163.1:0-11637 GCA_026074375.1 Tanacetum coccineum
AGAAACCCTTTTGTTAACATTAGTTTTATTGTTGCCAATATGGTGGGATTACAAATTGATCAAACCCTATATTGTACTCCAATAATTCCTTCATATGCCGAAGCATGTAGTGGGGCGGGAGAAAATTAAAGATCAATTCAACCCCATATTGTGCATGTAAAACTAAAGCATCACAAGAAATCAAATTTCATAGTTTAATGTCCGTATTAATTTGTTTAAAAACCCCAGTTTCGCAAATAACACATAAGAAGTCACAAGGAGTATGCTTAATTCCTTGACATGTTCAATCCAAATTTCTCTATAAGTATTAGTCTGGTTTTAAGAGTTTCATAAAATCTATTTTGCAAATATTGACTAGACACAAGGCATATCACATATAAGCAATTAAAATAGACTAAAAAAATGGATTAAAATTGAGGAACAAACTCTTATAATGAAAGCAGTAAATCACATAATGCCTCGAGTTCTTAAAAGAGTCTTCTCCAATTAGATAACCATAAAATTCTCACTAGGTTTTCTGCTAAAGTGCCTAGATCGCCACATCCATCATATAATATGATTGCGTGAGTCTTATAGCCGAGATAATAACAAGAATATAATTATCATTGCAACTTAATTAACATTTAATTTATGATATATTCTTCTTTTTATTAAAATAACATGTGTGTTGATTCTAGGTTGGTTATTTATTATTTATGGCAAGGATTGCATGTGGTTGCCATAATTTTCAATAAAAACAATAAATAAACCAATTTCATGCAGCCCTATCGTGTTTAAATCGTATGTAATTAATAAATACTAAACAAGGTGACTCGTGATGCCACTGTTGGAATTTAACAATCAAGTTAACCATTAACTCTTACAAGTACGCAGCGGATAGATCTAGTCTAGTACAAACAATTAACATACATATAAAACACATAAGGAATGTAAAAGGGTAAATAGTAAACATACCCTTGTAGTCAACTGCAAGTAAACGAAACCGAGAACAAGAAACTAGTGACTAAGTGGTCACCTCTACGAGTGCTCACACAAACACGTAAACGGGCACGCCCGGAATGCTAGCTACAAAACGTCATAACCCAATATACCCTATATATCTCAAGCCAACTCTACTGAAAAACAATCACCAAAACCACTCTTGTTTCTGGACCGAAAATCAGAGAAGAGGATCAAGGGTTTTATCAAATTCGGTTGTAAACGAAAATGGCTAAACGAACCGAAAATCAACCAAGATGAACCCTAGCTCGTTTCTAATGATTCTTACGCCTTAAGAACCTGTAAACAAAAGATCTATACCTTCCTGAACAGCTTTAGGATCAAACCTCAATTAGATTAACCTTTTAGGGTTAACCAAATTAGAATAGAAAGTGTATAGGATAACCGAAAATCAATAAAACCTTGTTAGGGTTTTATGAACCGGCTATTAGAGTATAAGGAGGAGTATGACAGATTTTTAGAGAGTATTGTGGCTGTGTGTGTCGTTCGAATAAGCTAGGGTAAGGGGTATATATACTCCTCAAGTCCTACTCATGATAAGGTTAGGAAACTTGAAGTTTCACCCTTATCACAACACTTCAAAGCCTTATAAAAAACTTCCATCTCCTTATCTCCAAGGTACACTGAATCTAGACCCTCTCTAGAACCTTCATACTAGCCGACCAATACACAAAGACAACCCAAGGTTCATGTCTTAATTATTCGTGTCCAAAAGTTTACATAGAAACGTTTCGTGAAGCATTATGCGTGCTCTAAATGTTTTTCGTGTGTGCCCCCAATAGGCTCACACACTTCTAGTCGTGTATACTAATCCAACTACCATACAATCCAACAGTACATGTAGGGTTAATTAAATTAAATTTTCATTGATGCTAGAATATCGTCTTGCATTTGATACAATATCTATGTTTCCTTGTAATATAATTGCAAAATCTTAAGTTCATTATCAAATAACGCTAATGACTTGTTTGTAATGAAACGTCAATAAGAATGTTATAATTTGTATATACACCCGTCTGTATTTTGCTGACTACTCAATGCATAATATGCATTCTTACATCGCAAAATCCCCTGTGAATACCCGATTTCAACAAGTTTAGTCACTGTCTTTCTGAAACTTACCTCGCCACAGAGATCAATTAGCTGTATAAACCAGTTACGATATTCTTACATCGCAAAATCCCCTGTGAATACCCGATTTCAACAAGTTTAGTCACTGTCTTTCTGAAACTCACCTCGCCACAGAGATCAATTAGCTGCATAAACCAGTTACGATTCTTGCCATTCTTAATGATGCTTTAACCAAATGATCAGCCGCATTTCAAACATTCATCAATAAGTTTCTTCAAGCGAGATAGCTAAATTTGGTATCTAACTACTTTGGAATGAATCGCGACTAACATTAGGTGCGGTGGCAAGTAAAAATTTTTTGGTCCATTTCTCGATTTGTGCGTGTCATCCTTGCGCAGGGGCGATGTTAATCTTCTCTGTATCGTTCTAATTTTATAAGATGTCCCCGAAGGGACAAGAGTAGCTGCCCCTTGTCCGCCTTATAAAGTAAGAAAAAGATTTCACTATGGTCGATGTGGGATGCACTGGCTATTTTTTGGGTTTACCTAGAACTTGGATTTATAATAAGATACTCATGTCAATTGGTTTGATTCTATTTTCTTTCCTAGACAACACATTTTACTAATCTTTTGTAAACTAGTTAAAGATGAAAGACGAGGAATAAAATTATAAGCTATACTTCTACTTAAATGGGATAAATGGTTAGAAGTTTAAATCTTAGCCCAAGATAAAACGGATCAAAAGTGGTGTATAGTTTATTTTAATTCTTGAATCCTTTTAACTTTGTGATCATTTTTAGTACATTAAGCCATCTATAGATGTTACTGAGTAGATAAAAAGCGTTGGTGTGACTCTCGATGTCTAAAAAAGCAAGTTCGAATTCCAAATCTATTCTTGATATCTAAAGAAACAACTTCTTTGAATTCCAAATCTATAATATTACGTGTTGTACGAATTAACATATGCGTACAATTAGAACAACCTTACACAGCTATTTTGATGATTCTCATACTACCATGTACCTACCAAACTAGTACATCAATACAGTTTACAAGTGTAAATTATACCGCATTCTCTTCATTAATATGGTTTTGGGTCCTCATCCCTCGGCTAGTTCTGAATGAATTTGACTAGTGAGCTGGTATACCTTTAACTTTTCTATGTAGCACAAGTGTGCATTTTTCCGGTCATACACCTAGCTTTAAACTAAATAACTGGAAACACTGTTGATAGATGTAATCAGTGTATAGAACAGAAGATGTGGACCAAATTCTTGATGGACAAAAGCTCTACTTCATAAGTACTCGAAGATGAACTATGTAAGATTATTAATGAAAGCAATGCCCCAAATGTTACTACTGTATATGACAAACAGGTCATGACTATATATAAAAGTGAGTGATGTTGTAGCTACTTAGTTGCTAGTTAAGTAGGAAATTTATTCGTTTCATAAACTAAATGAAAAAAGCATCGATGTAGGCATCAGGTTTTGCAAACAAGTAAATCTTGTATCAGGCGTTTCATAGGTTTTCATCTCTCCAAGTTACCCATAATTTTCCATACAACTCCATTGTTTCATTTCCACCTAATAATAGACCAGCATTGAAAGATTGAAAGTTAACTGATAGTAAGAAACAAAATTAAATGAGAAACATAAAAAATGTAAATTTGTCTATTAGACAACCATGTGACCATGCCAAGACCCAATCAAGATGAGCTGACAACGATGTAAGCCATGGACAGTAAGACTATAAGGCTCGGTTAATCACGCTCTGGTCGCCAAGACCCAATCAAGATGAGCTGACAACGAGCCTCTACTGAGCCATGGCCAGTAAGACCACAAGTCTCGGTTAATCACTCGCCAAGACCCAATCAAGATGAGCTGACAACAAGCCTCTACTGAGCCATGGCCAGTAAGACCATAAGGCTCGGTTAATCACGCTCTGGACATGGGTTTCTGTCTCTTGAGGAATCAAGAATACAGAGGTACGATCCTATAGAACAGATCATGTTCAAGTAAGGTCGTATCTGCTTGTTTGCTTGTGGTCTTTATAATCTGCTCTTCTTTTTCACTTTCAAGCGATGTGGGATGAAATTACATTGGCAATTATTTCCCTTTGTATTTTTAGTTGCCTCTTATTTCTACTTATTATTGCAACAAAACAGTTTATTTCATTTTAATCAACAAATAATCCTATCACATTTTTTAATATACTAGTATTCCAATATCGAATCAAGATACTATTTCATATAAGTAATTACTTGGGGGCTACGTGAGACTAATCAGTTTTTTCTTTTTTTGTCAAAAGAGAACATGGTCAAACAGACTTGTGAAATAATCATGCATCAATATCGAATTAGGGGCGGACCTGGGGTTTTTTGGGGGTTCACGGCAACCTGATGGATGTTTGCCGCCTAGTGTTAATTTTCACTAAAAATATAGTTTTCTTCAAAATGAACCTGAAGACGAAGTTTTGTGTCATACACAAATACATGTCATGTTTAGTTAGTCCACCAATATTTGTTTACTAGTAAATTTTAATGAAATCGTAACTTTTAGTTCATTTTTATTTTCTTTATATTCGTAAAAATAATTGTGCACCCGACGACACTTAGAATTACCTTCATTTTGAGAAGGTAAAGTATTGCGGTCTCACAATATCACGTAGAATTACTTTTCACTGGTTACTGTGATTCACAAAAATATTTAACGAGTGAATTTTGGAATGGATTCAGTTAGATAAAATCAGTTCGGTTAATACATCAGCAATTGTTTATTGTTTATTTTCTTAACTTTGCAATCAACTTATATATTAAGCGGATAAATTTATGTTTTATTTTAAAATTAATTACATATACTGTTAGTACAAAATAGGTAATGGGTTGAGTAGATGGATCTGGGGGGTTGTTGGGTCAGGCCCAATAATGAGATCTTGTACTAAATCAAGTAATGAGATGATTCCCTGCACAATGAAAGGTAAACCGTTAGTTTTATCGTCGGGACGGACCCCACGATTGGACTCCGGCGTGAGAGTAAGTAAACATATTTGTCAGAGAATGTCAGAGTATATGTGTGTGTAATATGGTCAGAAAATCATACCTTGTGGGGGTGTCAGAATACCCCTATTTATAGGTGAGCCAAATATTAGGTTTTCCTAGTATTTCACTCATTTATGTTATTAAGCCGAAGTGGGACCCTTATCGGATAAGGGTCCGCTTATAATCGTGACTTGCGGACTTAGGCTCTCCTAGCGGACTTCCGCTGTACTACGGAAGCGTCCTTTAGAAGCCTTTCGTCCGTCTTGATGCCTCCGGACCGTAGCCGGTTAGTCTGGGCTTAGTTTTGGTCCATTGCACTTTGCAATTACTTTATTGGGCTCGGGCCCATGTATAATTTATGTGGTCCAGGCCCGGAGGCCTGTTACACGTATTATACGTCATCAAGTCCCCCCAGTCTAGTATGTCTATTGCGTGCGATTTTATTGCGTGTCGTAGATATTACTAGACTCAGGTTCTGTTACTTATATCATTGCGTCCTCCGTGCTTACCTTTCTGTGACGTTCCTTGTTAGGTGGGACGTGGGTGACGTGGTCTCTTCGTGGCCTTTCATCTTCTGACTGATTTGACTGGTTAGTCCAACTTCTTAACTGTCATCACTATCTTTTACTTCTCATCCTGATCGTTGACTTAAAAATCATGGCCACGTGGGAGCATCTGAAAGAATCTCACATTTACTAAACCGAGAGTATAAATACTCGGTGTGGTTTTCACTATTTCCCTTTCATCTCTCTCAAGTTATAATCGCCATTGTTAAAAATTCTTTAAGCTTTCTGTCTGTATTTTTGCGCCCTTCTTCAGAGAACTTTTAGGCTTTCAGGTTAGGTCCTAATCCTTGCTTTCTTTTTAACATGGGTAGTATTACGAATATAAAGTCAGTCCTTACTCAGAAGGCTCTAAATATTTTTTGCGAAACATTCCATATTCCTGATGAGGTTCATCCACAGTTACCCAGCCCTAACCAGATAATTCATGAAATGCCTACTGGCAAAATAGGTGTATATACTAGGTTCTTTGAGTATGCCAACTTTCGATTACCACTTTCCACTTTTCTTGTTAACGTGCTTAGACACTATCATATCCATATATCCTAACTGTCCGTTATTGGTGTGGCCAAAGTGTCTAATTTTGAGATCCTTTGCCGTGTTCACAGCTTTGAGCCAACGGTTGGGTTGTTTCGTTGTTTTTATGTGAACTCTAAAAACAAAGGTTGGATGTCGTTCAGTAAGTGCCCAGGAACTGACGCTGCTTGTTATTCCAAACCCTTAGACTCATTGAAAAACTGGAACGATCATTTCTTTTGGGTCGACACTTTTACTTGTCCTGCCTCCTTTTCGTGGAACACTAGCAAAAGTGTGTCGAATGACCTTTTTCCAAAGTCTTCCGAATTTAATGCGGAACATTATGCTACCCTTGTTGCCTATCCAGCTCTGTTCCATAAGTATCTGGAGCCTTTCCTTTGCTTAATAGGAATTAGTCGTAACTATTCCTTGGATGAAGATACTTATCCCCAGTTTCTGCGTGAAGATGGCCAGGGTGGGTGTTTACTTTGTTCCTATATTTATGTTGTCTTTTGATTATGTTTTCTGATCGTTTACTTTTTTTTGTGTAGAGATGGATTTGCTCTCCTTTATTCGTACTACTGATCCTACAAAGGTAAGGGTTTCTACTGATCCTACAAAGACATCGTGCTGCTGGACACTACTGTTGGACGTGTTGTCCCTCTCCTCCTGGTTGCGCCAGCTTGTGGTGAGAGTGAGCTAGAGGATAGTATGGATAGGCTTTTTGATGAAGGATGTAGTGGTGATCAGGCAGGGCAAGGTGATTCCGCCAGTGGTAATCAAGGTGCTGGTATCCAGTATGTTAGTGAGGCCACGGAGGTTGTTGCTGATGATGTGGCCCCTTTACAACCAAGACATAAAAAGAAATGAAAAAGTGTTATTGTTGATGCTGGTGAGCCTTCGCATCCTGCCAAGAAGTTGAGAGATGATCACGGAACTCCGGGTGGACCTACTGTTGGTAGTAAGTCATGGTCAGCGGTCCAATGTTTACTTGCTGGGGCTGTGTTGAATGCGAAGGTTAGGGGTGAGGTTATACCTACTTTGCCATTCGTGACATCTTCTGTGTCTGCCACGCCAGAGCGTGAGGATGGTGATCACACTGAATCTTTCGCTAGGACTAACCTTCGTACTATTGGAGCTCCACAAAGGTTCATTATTTCCTTAGACTCTTCTCATCATTCCGGTGCTAATATTGCGAAAGCTGAAGTTCTCTTTTGCCAGGACTTTCATTCTGTTGATGACAATGACGACTATTGTTACCTCCACAGTTGAACCTACTACAACTGTTAAGGAAAAACTTGTTGAGTCTTCTGTCTTTGGTGGTGGTTCTTCTTCTGGGGCTGATCATACCGTAGGTGGCTTCTCTGGCCTTACTGGTAGTAACTTCATTGTTGGCGGTATCCGTACTGTTGTTAGCCCTGACACGAATCTTCAGAAAGTGTACGTACCCCAATAGAGTGTCACCAATGGTTCTCGCTTAGATGATGGTCGTACTTGTCGCGAGATGGTGGATGAGTTTGCTCCTTCTAAGTTTTTTGCTTCAATCCGTGGGATGGAACACGACCAACTTTTCACGAAATTCAATGTAGGGGTTGCTCGCCAAATGTCTCTTAGCGCTAAAGTGAGAATGCGTGTTGAGTTCAATATTAGGGAGAAAAGGAGATTGAGTGTTGTTGTGGAGGAGAAAAATTCATTGCTGAAGGCCAGGGATGAAGAGTTTGCGAGTCTCAAGGCTCAGTTGCTAGTGAAGGAGGCGGAAGCCGCAGAGGCTATCCATCTCCGTGCCGAAGTCTCCTGGTTTGAGAATTTTGTTGACCAACTTGAGAAGTTTCAGGATGAAAAGATGAAGGAGGTGAATGAGAAGTTTGATAAGCTAAGTGCTGATTTTGTTGAGATGGCCCTTCATCTTGAGGAAATTTTTTATCCGTATCTCTTGACTACTATTTTTGGACGTCAGTGGCTGCTTACCAATGGCATGGAACTTGCTATTGCCAAATGTTTGAACTCTACTGAATATCTCTCTGTCCTCGGAACGGCGATTGGTAAGGCCATTGAGAAGGGTATGCAGGAAGGGCTATTTGCTGGGATTACCCACGGTGCGGAGGGTAGAAAATTGGCTGATGTTGCTGCGTATAATCCGTCTGCGGAGGATGATTATCTATCTGCCTTGCAACGCCTTCAGAGTGTCAATTTTTCCTTAATTGCGGAGTTAAGAGCCAACAAAGATGCTAGTGTTGACACAATAATGAACCTTCTTCGTCTAGAGGACACTCTCACTGAGAGATTAGGTTTGACTGAGTCACAGCCTCATGTTAGCCAGCTGATGGTTCTTATCCATCATTCTCTGGACCAACGTGTCATTGGTGCTTCTGCTTTATCACTTTCATTAGATGTTTCTAGCTCCCGGGTCCAGAAGATCAAAGAAAATATTGCTCGTCATGTATCAGCCCTTCGTGGTGTATTTGTTCCCTTAGCTGAGCCTTTGTCTGTTATGGCTTTGGAAGGTACGGAAGGTACTTCCGGTGCTGCTCCTGATACTACCCCGGCTCTATCTGTGACTTTTGTTTCGTAAGCATTATTCCGCCCCACCTATCTCCAAGATCTGTCTATGAAGTTGTGCATGCGGATGGTCAAGAGAGTATCGGTGCGGATGGGCAGACAATTGTAGGTGCGGATGTTAACCCCTTCCCTAATATTGATGACGCGGAGTTGAATGTTCCAGAAGGACTCCCTCCTTTACTTATGTTGCTTTGCTAAGGTAGTTTGCCGTGACCATGTGTGGTCTTTTTGTTACGGCTTGTTGTATGTGCACAATATTTCTAACAGTTTGTGTCCGTTATGTACCGCGGTTATATGTGACCTTTTTGAATGCGGTCAAATGTACTTGTACATTTTTGATGTGTTAGTGCCTCATTATGACTTTGCTGTTGTTTCAATATTATGATATGTTTGTTCCAATAGTCTTTGTTTGAATATTTTTAGGTTATTCTCCCTATACTGGGTTTGCAATACCTCTTATGTATACTTGAGTTAATTTTGAGGTTACTCACCCTTTTGTTATGCGGAATAACGTTTGATTGGGTCATGCCTTATTGCGTGCGCATCTTAATCACAATAAAAAGGATAACTTTACAAAATAAAGAGTAAGGAATTTTATGGAAAATTTGTGAAGGTAGCTAGGCTTCACGTTTTATTGAAATTTCAAAAGACATTACAATGCTTAAAATAACATAAATTGATGTGCATTACCCCACTGCGGAGTCCGCATGGGTGAATTGCTTACATTTTGTGAACATAACACTTCTTGAGGTTGCTTTCCAAGTTCGGGGAAGTTGCTTTCTGTCACAGTCTCTTAACTTATATGCTCCCTTTCCAAGTGCTTTGGTTACCTCGTACGGTCCTTCCCTACCTCGTACGGTCCTTCCCACTTGGGGCCTAGCTTTCCTATGTCTTCTGCTCAGTTTGCATTATTGTTGCGGTATATGAGGTCTCCTGGCTTAAAGCTTATGTTTCGAACTTTTGCATTATAGTATTTTTCCATTTTTGCTTTACTCTTAGCTTCTCGTATTGCTGATTCCTCCCTTCTTTCTTCCAAGAGATCAAGGTTGATTTCCAAAGCTTCATTGTTTCGTACCAGGTCCGCTTTCGCTGTTCTGATTGTAGGCATGCCTATCTCTGCTGGAATGACTGTCTCCGTTCCGTATGTTAACGAGAACGGGGTGTCTCCGTTGCTATATTTTTATCATTGTGCGGTGTGCCCATAGAACATGAGGGAGCTCTTCCATCCAATTCTTGCTTCTAACCTTGCTTTTATTCCTTCGCCTAAGCTGCGATTTGCTCTTTCGACGAGTCCATTAGTCCGCGAATGTTTTACAGAGGCAAAATGCTGCTGGATGCATAGTTTTTCGCACCAGTCCTTAAATAGATCGTCTCTGAACTGCTTTCCATTATTTGAGATAATTTCCCTAGGAAGTCCGAACCTGCAGACAATGTTGTCCCACATAAATTTTTTTGATCTGATTGCCAGTGTTGGTTGCTACTGGTTTTGCTTTAATCCATTTTGTAAAGTAATCCATGGCTACTATTAAGAATTTGACTTTCCCTGGTCCTTCTGGAAATGGTCCGGCAATGTCAATTCCCTATTTGTAAAATGGCCATGGAGATGTAATTAGGGTTAGCTTCTGCTGCTGATTCCTCGGAATGGGTTTATGAACTTGACAATCTTGACATGCCCTTATTAACGTTCTTGCGTCTTTGTGCAAGGTAGGTCAATAGTAACTGGTCTGCAAGGCTTTAGCCACGACGGATCGTGTGCCTGCATGCATACTACAAGACCCTTCATGTATCTCTCTTAGAACATAGTTGGCTTGAAGTGGCCCTACATACCTTAGCCATGGGCCGATGAAAGATTTCTTGTAGAGGATCCCATTAATAACGGCAAACCGCCATGACTTGCGTTTTATTGCCCTTGCTTTCTTCATATCCGTTGGTAGAGTTTCCTCTGCAAGGTATTTGAAGATAGGAGTCATCCATGTGTCTCCTTATTCTTCTACCACTGTTAACACTTCTACTTCACTGATGGACTTTTCTTTTAATTCATCGACCAATACTTGCTTACTTAAGTGCGCAAAGCTTGTGGAAGCCATTTTGCTTAGCGCATCAGCTTTTTTTGTTTTCACTTCTAGGGATTTGTCTAATTGTGAACGCCTTGAAGTTGCCTGTAAGTGTTTTTACTTTTTCCAGGTACCGGATCATGTTGGCCTCCTTTGCGAAATACGTTCTGTTTACTTGATTGGCCACTAAACGTGAATCCACATTTGCTTGAAGGTTTTTCACACCCATTTGTTCTGCTATCCTTAGTCCAGCAATTAAAGCTTCATATTCTGCTTCGTTATTTGTCGCATCAAACCCGAACCTTAAGGCGTAAGTGAACTCCATCCCTTCTAGGTTTGTAAGTATCAGTCTGGCTCCGGAACCATCCGTGCAGGATGATCCGTCCATAAACAAAATCCATGGTTCAGGGAGCTCCTTTTCCTCTTCTATCGGAGTATCCGGAGAGTCCTCTTCTGGTCTTTCGACTATGAAGTCTGCTAATATCTGTCCTTTGACTGATACTCTAGGCCTGTAATGTATTGCATATTCTCCTAATTCAATGCTCCACTTCTGTAGCCTTCCTGCTACTTCCGGCCTTGATATTATCTGTTGTATAGGCTGGTCCGTGATTACTATTATTGGATGTGCCTGAAAGTACCTTTTAGGCGCTTACTAGCATGCACCAAGGCCAACACCAATTTTTCCATCGACGTGTAGTTTAGTTCCGGACCTCTTAATGCCTTGATAACAATGTAAATGGGCATTTGTTTAGCTTCCCCTTCCGTCATTAGGACTGCACTGACTGTCTCTTTTGCTGCAGCCAAGTAACCAATAAGCTCTTCCTTTTCTATTGGTG
>BQNB010192165.1:0-11636 GCA_026074375.1 Tanacetum coccineum
AACTCGTTCGATCGTCAAATCCGTTTGCTCGTTCGGTCCACACAAGACACGAAACCAAAGACCTTTTTCTTGCTAGAAAACACCACGAACAACCTGTAAATCTCCAAGAATTCACTACGAAAGATATGATTAGCTCAAACAAGTAAGATATGTTTCCTCTCTCTTTTTTTAATATTCGAACCTCAAACAAGAAGAAAAAAAATCTCGACTCCTTTTTTTTTTAAATAAATTCGAACCAAAAAAAATCAAGACCCCCTTTTGTTTTTGTTAATTCTTTTCGAACCAAAAAAATGAACAAAAGAAAATCACGATATCGTTGATTGCTAACAAGATGGTTTGATTGATATTAGATTAAACATAAACCATCTTTGAATCAAGATTCAAAAACAAACAATTAATCAAAACAAAGAATCGAAAATCCCCCTTTTTTTTCGAAATCAAGAAAAAAATCAAACACAAACCAAATCAATTCATCAATCTTGTAGGCTCTTGATACCAATTGTAGGATCCCTAGATCATTCCATAAATTAATCACAAGATCAATAGCACAAAAGATTAAACATTAAAGAACTTTTGATTGAAAGAAACAAGAGTTGCTACAAACCCTAAAGATGAAAATTATTATGGAGTAGCTAACCTAATTTTGACTAAACTAGGTGTATTTATACTAAATGCATTACCCTAGGAGGCCTTTGTGGGCTTTTTCATTAATGGCCCGTTTACATAATATTACACGCTTAAACGAGCTAGACTTTTGTCTTGTATCTTCGAGTGACCGAAGCTTCTTTGTTTGGTTCCATTTATGTGATCCTAACACAAACAATAAGAGAGGTTTAAGGAGGGTCGATCCAACGAACTTTGACCCGAAAGGAGATGGTTTTAAAACGCTTCTCGCCTACCCGCTCCTCCGCTTCTTTGTGCGTTTTTCTAGAAAACTACCGTACACTTGTTCGATTATCGGTTACAAAAATATTTTCATTTTATTTTATTTTAGTGTATGAGCACTAGCTATACGTCTTCAAATCTATATTCTCCGCTTCGAGACCCCGAGGGTCTTATTCGACGAAGGAATTTAGGTAAACCGTCATCTTTCTCCAACTTCAAAGAAGTTATGAGCATTCCTCATAATAACATGGGACCGCCTCCTGTGGGACCCCCTCCTCCACCAAATAATGGTCCACCTCCGGTGGTAAGACCTAACAGGCAAGCTCCCTGATTAATGGAGGAGTTGTGCCAACCGTCTATAGATGGACGGGGCGGACCAATTGCCCCGATTCCAATTCAAGCAACGGATTTTGGACTTCGTCATCACCTGATACAACAAGTTCAAAATACTTGTCAATTTCACAGGTTATCGGGCGACGATGCCAATAGACATATTGATAATTTTTTGGAAATTACTCAACATATGAAGCAAAATAGGGTCTCTGATGACGCGCTTCACTTATCTCTTTTCCGATATTCCTTGACGCATCATGCTATTGCATGGTATGATCGCCTTCCAAGGAATTCCATTCACTCTTTCGATGATATGATGAGAAAATTTCTCTCGGAATATTTTCCTCCTTCCATGGTGACTAAGTTAAGGAACGAGATCACGAAATTTGAGCAAAAACCGCACGAATCATTATTCGAGGCATGGGAGCGTTATAAATTGTCCATTGATCGGTGTCCTAACCATAACATGCTTTTAGCTACACAAATTGATACGTTTTATAATGGTTTAACATTAAGTCATCAGGACACCATCAATGTTGCAGCGGGAGGAACTTTTATGCAAAAGACACCGGAAAAATGTTACGAATTGATCGAGAACATGACCGCTCACCACAATCATTGGGACACTTCAGCAACTCGAGATGAGACGTCTAGAAATATCTCTTCTACTACTTCTACCGAGAGTCCCAAAGTTGTTCGACAATTAGAATTGATGAATAAATTTTTTTTAAAGATGATGAGACAAATACAAAAAATCAAATCTATTGACACGAAATGCGAGACTTGTGGTGGTCCCCATTCCTTCACCGAGTGCCTAGCCGTTGATGGATACACTCAAGAGGCCGCTTATGCTACTACGGGTAACTATAACTCGGGGGGTAATTCCTACCAACCGCAAGGTGACCGTAATTTGCTTAGCTATCACTCAAAGAATTACCTTGGACCACCCGGTTTCAATCAACCGAATGTGCAAAATAATCAAAACCGATACAATCAAAATCAAGGGAATTTTCAAGCCCCGAATTATCGAGCTCTAAACAATCATGGAAGAGGGAAAATTTTCAATCAAGGAAACAACAATTATCAAGCTCCGAATAATCAAGCTCTAGTTCAACCTTCGAATGAGTTATTGAACTATATCAAGATTAATAAGACAAATATGAGAGCTATGCAAAATCAAATAACTAATATAAGAATGGAAATGAGGAATGATTTATAGACTTCTATGATAAAAAATCAAAATGAGATAAAAAAATATGATGAGCAATTTTTTCAAATGCAAAATCCATTGGGTTCGGGATCACTTCTTAGTAATACCATAGCTAACCCGAGAGGTGACGTGAAAGCTATTACCACCCAAAAAATTGTTGCTTACGATGGACCTACAATTCCACCTACTCCTTCTCCTCTTCTGAAGGAAGTGGAACATAAACCGAGGTGACAAAAGACAAGGTGCAAAATACAAGTTCAGAAAGTACTGCACACGTCCAACCTCCTGTTGTCCAAGACCTGATTCCGGAACCCGAAGTTGCTCTGAAGCCTACTCCTAAACCGTCGATACCTTATCCTTTGAGGCTTAATGACCAAAAGCTCCGTGAAAAAGCTAATAATCAAATGTTAAAGTTTTTTCAAATCTTTCAAAGATTACACTTCGATATTAGCTTCGTAGATGCTCTTCTTTATATGCCAAAGTTTGCTTCTACATTCAAGAGTCTTCTAAGTAACAAAGAAAAATTGTTTGAATTAGCAAGTACTCCGTTAAACGAGAATTGTTCGGCAGTGCGCCTTAAGAAGTTGCCCGAAAAACATAGAGACCTCGGTAAGTTTCTTATTCTGTGTGATTTTCCGAAGCTAGATGAATGCTTAGCCTTGGCCGATCTTGGTGCTAGCATTAATCTAATGCCTCTGTCCGTATGAAAAAATCTTTCACACCCGGAACTCACCTCGACTTGCATGATACTCAAACTCACAGACCGATTGACCGTTCACCCAAAAGGAGTTGCCGAAGATGTTTTTGTGAAAGTAGGAAAGTTTTATTTTCCGGTCGACTTTGTTGTAGTAGATTACGATGTTGATCCTCGGGTTCCCCTCATTCTCGGAAGACCTTTCTTGAGGATGGCAAAAGCTTTAATCGATGTACACGGTGAAGAAATGACTCTTCAAGTCAATGATTAGGCCATTACGTTTAAAGTCGAACACACTTCGAGATACTCCCACAATTATTATGATGAAACGGTTCATTAAGTCAATGTTATTGATGTTGCTTGTAAGGAGTATGCTTAAGAGGTGCTTGGATTTTCGGATAGTTCAACAAGTGGTAATCCCACTCCTTCGGATCCTATCATCGCTTCTTCTTCCCCTCGTTCACTCCTTTTGAGGGAAGTGACTTCATTTTGTAAGAAATCGAATCTTGTCTTTCAAATGATTCAATTCCACCAGGAATTGATGATGCCGACTTTGATTCGGAGGGAGATATTCATCTTCTTAAGAAATTGTTGAATGAAGACCCTTCTCCGACTCTCCCTCCGATGAAGAATGATGACCCTAAGCAAGTTGATGTTACTATGACGAAGCCTTCAACCGAAGAACCTCCAAAACTCGAGCTTAAGGATTTACCATCTCATTTAGAAAATGCATTTTTAGAAGGAACCGATAAATTACCCGTTATAATTTCTAAAGAGTTAAAAGATGAAGAAAAAGCCGCCCTTTTAAAGGTTCTTAAGTCATACAAATAGGCCATCGCATGGAAAATATCCGAAATTAAGGGTATCGACCCTAGTTTCTGTACTCACAAGATCTTAATGGAAGACGATTTCAAATCGGCGGTTCAACATCAAAGAAGGGTAAATTCGAAAATTCATGAGATTATCAAAAAGGAAGTTATCAAACTCATTGATGCCGGATTGATTTACCCTATCTCCGATAGTCCGTGGGTGAGTCCCGGTCATTATGTGCCTAAAAAGGGTGGCATGACCGTAGTTGAAAATGAAGATAATGAGTTAATACCCACTAGGTTAGTTACGGGATGGCGTGTTTGTATTGATTACCGGAAGCTTAATGATGCCACTCATAAAGACCATTTCATGTTGCCTTTTATTGACCAAATGCTATAACGTTTAGCAGGGAATGGATACTATTGCTTCTTAGATGGTTTTTCTAGATATTTTCAAATTCCCATTGACCCGCAAGACCAAGAGAAGACCACTTTCACTTCCCCTTAGAGGACGTTTGCCTACCGACGTATGCCTTTTGGCTTATGTAATGCTCCGGGCATGTTCCAAAGCTGCATGATGGCCATTTTCCACGACATGATCGAGCAAACAATGGAGGTCTTCATGGACGATTTCTAGCTCTTTGGGGATTCTTTATCATCTTGCCTCTCCAATTTAGACAAAAGGCTAAAATGGTGCGAAGACACCAACTTAGTTCTAAATTGGGAGAAGTGTCATTTCATGGTTAAAGAGGGCATCATCATCGGCCATAAGATTTCTAAGTTTGGAATTGAGGTCGACAGAGCTAAAGTTGATGTTATAGCTAAACACCCTCATCCGACTTCCGTCAAAGCTGTTCGAAGTTTTTTAGGTCACGTCGGGTGTCATCGTCGATTTATTCAAGATTTTTCTAAAATCGCCCGGCCGATGACCCATCTTCTAGAAAAAGAAACCACATTTGTTTTCTCAAAAGAATGTATTAAAGCATTTAATATACTTAAGAAGAAGTTAACCGAAGCCCTAATTTTAGTTTCCCTTGATTGGGACCTACCATTTGAAATTATGTGTGACGCTAGTGATTATGCGGTAGGTGCAGTCTTGGGGCAATGAAAGACCAAGCATTTTCAGCCTATACACTATGCAAGTAAGACCATGACGGATGCTCAAGCACATTACATGACTATGGAAAAAGAATTATTAGCCGTGGTGTATGCTTTCGAGAAATTCCGGCCTTACTTAGTCTTATCAAAGACCATAGTGTATACGGACCACTCGGCTCTTAAGTATCTACTTGCCAAGCAAAATGCTAAGCCAAGATTGCTCATGTGGATTCTCCTACTCCAAGAATTTGATGTCATAATTCGTGATAAAAAAGGAGATGAGAATCTCGCGGCTAACCACTTATCAAGACTAGAAAATCCCCATCAAAGTGATCTTGAGAATAAGGAAATTACGGAAACATTTCCTCTCGATACACTTGGGATGGTTACCTTTTGTGGTGATTTGAGTACCTCATGGTTTGCCGACATTGCAAATTACCATGCAGGGAATTTTATAATAAAAGTGATGTCGTCCTAATAAAAGAAAAAATTCTTTAAGGACGTTAAGCACTATTTTTGGGACGACCCCTACTTGTTTAAGATTTGTGCAGATTAAGTGATTAGACATTGTGTTCATGGCCAAGAAGCCATTGATATCCTTACGGCTTGCCATAATAGACCCACCGGGAGACATCATGGTGCGAACTACACCGCTAAGAAAGTCTTCGATTTTGGTTTTTATTGGCCGACAATTTACCGTGATGCCCATGACATGGTGAAGTCATGTGACTCATGTCAACGTTAAGTAAAAATCTCCCAAAAAGACGAAATGCCTCAAAATGCAATTCGAGTATGCGAGTTCTTTGACGTGTAGGGCATCAATTTTATAGGACTGTTCCCATCTTCTCGAGAGAACAAGTACATTCTCGTAGCCGTCGACTACTTGTCCAAATGAGTTGAAGCAAAAGCGCTCACCACTAATGATGCCCAAGTTGTTGTAAAATTCTTGAAATCTCTTTTTGCCCAATTTGGAACTCCTCGTGCTATAATTAGTGATTGCGGTACTCACTTTTGTAATGATCAATTTGCAAAAGTTATGCTTAAGTATGGAGTTACTCATCGTCTTTTTACCGTGTATCATCCACAAACAAGTGGACAAGTGGAGGTTTCAAATCATGGTTTAAAATGTATTTTAGAAAGGACTGTAGGTGAAAACCGTGCTTTATGGTCCGATAAGTTAGATGATGCATTATGGACCTTCCGTACCGCTTTCAAAACACCCATCGGGTGCACTCATTATAAGCTCGTGTACGGAAAGGCTTGCCATCTTCCTATCGAGCTTGAACACAAGGCCTATTGGGCCTTAAAACATTGTAATTTTGACCTTAAGATCGCGGGTGATCACCAGAAAATTCCAATGAATGAATTAAATAAACTTCGGGATTAAGCTTACGAGAACTCTTTAATCTATAAAGAGAAAACGAAGAATATTCATGATTCTAAGATTAAAAACAGCGTCTTCAACGTTGGTGATCAAGTTCTTCTCTTCAATTCTCGATTAAAGATTTTCTCGAGAAAGCTCAAAACCCATTGGACCAGACCGTTCACCGTTGCTCAAGTTTTCTCTTATGGAACCATCGAGTTATCTCAATTAAATGAACCAAATTTCAAGGTGAACGGTCATAGACTTAAACACTATTTTGGAGGGGACATACCATAAATAGTTGTCCCGGATCTCTAAACTTTCCCCATGGACCACTAAATTTGGGGTCGAGTCAGGCTCGTAACTCGGTTAACAAAAACAAGCGCTTCATGGGTAGCAACCCATGCTTATCCCTAGTAGTAGTATATTAGTATAAATAAGTGTGATGTGAGGAGGCTCGCCTCTTCCTTTCTCGTATTTTGTGTTTTGTGTTTTGTGTACAAGATTGCCCCAGATTATGAAGACTCTCATGCTCGTAGTTTTATCCATCGTCCATTCAATCTTCAATCCTTCACATGCTTATATATGGGAATCTGATATCCTAGATCTTATTGATTAACGTTTATTTATTAGCATAATTAATAAACGGCTTTAGATTTGCGTAGAGACCCCTTAATATTTGGATTATGCCTTGAAATTAGTATGGGGGTGACAATCTCACATTGAGGACAATGTGTAGTTCTAGTATAGGGGGATCTTTCAATTCGATCTTACTTTCATTTTCCCTGTCTTCACGTAACCCTGTTTTTTTTACCAAAAATAGCAAAATTATGCCAAATTTAAAAAAATTTCAAAAATAGAATAAGTGTTTTGATACGTAGTTTTGTCTTTTGAAGGATTAAATTTTGACTTGACCGAGCATGTTTCGCTCTAGTTTGCCCCTTAACTTATATAAATTTAAGCTTTTGCTAGTCTTTTATAGAAGAAGCTTTAAAACGCAAATTCTAGCTTTAAAAAGCCAAGAGTTTGCAAGTTTCTATAATAGACTTTAAATATGCAAAGTTTGTTTTATTAGACTAAGCATTCGTGGATCTTTTTAAAATTTTAAATTTGCAAAGAACGAGAGATAATAGAGTTTTATATAAGTTGGATGCTAAACATGGAGTAGTTGGAACTCTTTAGAGCTCATAGAGGTTAATTGTGGCTTTTTGCTCCCATCTTAATAAACTTTATATAATTGTTGAATAAATAAAGTTACTTTAGGTTTTTGCGATTCTTAGTTTAAATAACTTCGTAGAGATTCCTTCTAATGAAAGTAAGGTACACATCAAGGTTTTTTTAGTGTTGTGGGGAAATAGGCTACCGATTCCTGACGGCTCGCTATCGTTGTCTAGCTAGTTAAAAGACTACATGACTTGAAATTTGGCTAATAATAATAAAAGTTATACAATAAACCGAAGCCAAAATAAGACCACTACCTCTTGAAGGCTCACAACCGATGTGGTAGTCGTTTAAAGGGTGGAGGTACTAATAATAATAATAAAAATTGTGGGCTAATAAAAGTTTACTGCCTCTTGCCGGCTCACAACCGATGTGATAGTCTTCTAAATAAGGCACATAGTAAAAATCTAAGACTGATAAAATTTTGCTGCATCTTGCCGGCTCACAACCGATGTTGCATCCTTCTAAAAGGTTGAGGATCACCGAGGTCGAAATGAGACTCCTAGACCATGGTCGGCTCACATACCGATGTGGCAGTTGTTTAAGGGACCGAGGTTTAATAATGTTGCAATAATAATAAAAATAAAGCCAAATTTCGACTTCGGGGTTATCTAAAAAGGATAACCCCTAAATCGTGTGAAATTAGAACCTTAATGTCAACCTTATTCTCACCATATTGTCTCTTTAGGAAAGGATTTCAAACTAATTGTGGTCTAAACCGGGTTAACTTTATATGAATAAGAATTTAATTTATTTGTCACCAATAATAAGGAAGCGAAAAGTAGCTATGCACCCATAATTAGCATTCATGAGTAGTGTTAGCATCTTAACTTATATTTAACAATGATTTTATTTTTAAGCTTGGTTTGGGGCGGGTAAAAAATCAAGGACGTTGAATTTATGCATTTAGTGTTTCTTGCTTCATAAAAGTTTTGATATAAATGAATAATTATAAATGCATAAAAATGGTTAAACGGGGGGCTTTTTAAAACTTGTGATTTCTTAATCCCCTTGGATGAATACTTAGCTACTTTTCGAGGTAATTAATCTAAGGGGGTTGAAATTGTTAGTTTTCTAAGTTTGTATTTATGACATTGCGTGAGGACATGACAATAGTTTAGTATGGGGGATTTTGGTATGTGTTTAAATACACATACCTTTTTCCTAATAAAACAAGCTAAAAAGACCAATAATGACCAATAAATACAGAAAAATGCATTGTATTCGTTTGTATTATGAATTGTGTCTTGCAAGTAACGGATATTGCACAAAAGGACAAAAATAAAGCAAAACGGATAAAACCAAGCACGGGAATGAAAAGAGTACACAAATACCAAAACCAAAGGCGTACCCATCTTCTATGGACCAACTCAGGCCCACTTAATGGGCCGAGTCAGCCTATAATTCTTAAATTATAAACCTTAAAGCCCATGTTTAATAACAAGCCCAAAATCCCATTTTAAACACATTTGACCCAAAATACCATTCCAGGCCCATGATTAATACATGAGCCCAAGATCAAGTCAACGTTTAATAAGGAGGGGTCAAAATTACTATTGTTCTTTCTCCTTTCCCTCTCATTTTTACACAGGACAACGAGCAAGGTAAATGCTTCTCAAGTACACGCTTATCTATCCTTCTAGAAGTTCTTCCTAACACCCCTGACATTCTCCTTGTACACGCTGGCAATCCCACATTATTTGATTGGATGATAGGACGTGTACACAATCCAACAACTCAAAGATTGAAGTTTAGAGGTTGTTATTGATCAAAGGCCAAGATTAGAAATTGGGGAGCGTCCTAGAAGGATAGAAGGTTCCTCTCACCCCTATAAAAGGAGGCCTTCACACACAAAGTAAGGGGGAGGATTTTAGCTTAGCTTAATAGTAATTTAGCTTATTGTCTTCATTTTTAGCTTATTATCTTTAATTTGATGTATTTTTTTTAAAATTTTGTAACTCACTTTAATTATCAATAAAATTTTAGTTGTTATTTAATACATGTTTTTACTTATTGTACTTATGGTTTGATTACGCTTAATTTCAATCTAATAAGCTCTTAATAACCACTTAAGCTAGCTTATACTTAGTTAAGCCTTCAAAAGCTTAACTGAGTTTAGATATTCATCTCAAATCTCTCTCCCTTAAAATACCTTAGCTTATTGGATGATAAGACAAACATGGATGGGCTTATGGACACTACCAGCTTATCTTTGATAAGCTGGAGCTTGTAGATCTGAGCTTATCAAAGCTTATTTAATCCTTGTTTGAGCTAGGATCAAGGTACACCTTATTTTTACCTTTATTTAGCTTAAATCTGTTTTGCTTATTTCATGCTTATTTGTGCTTATTCCTACTTTTATTGTGCTTATTTTGTCCTCATTTAGCTTATTTGTTCTAGTTTAAAGTGTCTTATAATTTGATTTAAATATTAGCTAAGTTTTCATAAAAACTGTCCTAAAATCCAAAAATATGCTTATTATCCTAGCTTATTGATTTTTGCTTAATTGTAGTTAAATATTGCTTAAAAGTTCTCAAATTACTTAGATCTTAATCTGTTTTAAGTTCTTACATCTAAATGAAAACTATTTTAAGCTTAATAATGCTTTTCAAACTTATTAAGGGGTGTTTGGCACAAGCAGTACTAACCTTGGTTAGTATTGTTTGATTGCTTAGTGTCCTTTAATCTAAGTTTGATAATCTCAAACTAAGCCTTTAAGTCAGTTTTCTAAAGATCTTAAAGTCTTAAAATCAAATTTAAGGTCTAATCTATCATTAGTGTGAATCTGTGTTTTCTAAGTTAGCTTATTTTCTTATATCTTGATTAGGTTCTTGTAGGTGTTGATTTCATGCTTCTTTTGAGTCCATTAGGCAGTAGAATGAGTTAGTATAAGAGAGCATTTGTCAATTGAAGTTTTAAGTCAAATTATGTCCATGTCCCTAAGTCTCAATTTCAATGCTTAAAATCTAGTTTTCAATTGCAAATTTAGGTTAGATTAAGGTAGTTTAAGGAACTGAAAGTGATAGAATAAGCTCATTAGGCAACAAACTTGATCTGTTTTAGCTTTTTGAGTTTTTACAATAGCTTTTTCTAGCTTAAATTTAGGGCTAAAAACAAGGTTTAGTATATACTGATTTTGATCAGCATATACTGACCTTTTTCATCTTTACTTTTCTAGCTTATTTTTAAGGATTGTTTGCTTATGATTAGCTTATTTGTGTCCTTAGGGTCAAAGTCTTTAGCTTATTTTTTAGTTTTAGCTTTCATTTAGCTAGTTGAGTCTTAGAATTAAGTTTCTAAACTGTCATAATTTTCAAAAAGCCAAAAGATAAATTAGTTAAGTTTGTCATTTTCTACTACCTTTTGTAGCTTATTTTCTTGTCAAATTTTCTTATTTTTAGCTTTTAAGTTTTCTCTGGATATCAACCTTAATCTATTTTGAGTTTTCATCTTATTTCAAGTGCTTATTTAATCTAAAAATCAGCTCAAAGGTGGCCATTTGTTCTTTGAATCTGTCCTGTTTAAGTCAGCATATCTTTCAACTTTTGAGAGCTTTTTAGCCAATTTTATTAGCTAATTCCTTGACATCTTTGCTTATTAGGTCTAAGTAGTTGTTAGATTTCAGTTTATTAGCTTTTTATTTGCTTATTTTAGTCTAAAAAGTCACACAGCTTGTTAGGAATTATTGTAAACAGACTTAAGTCTGTTAGTTATAAAGTTAAGTCTCGTAGACGTAGTTAAGTCTGCCAGTACTAAGTTAAGTCTGGCAGTACTATAGTTAGTACTGGCCTTGTAGTTAAGTCTATTTATATAACAGAATAGTGATAATAGTTATCTTAGAGATATCTTAGGAAAGGATATGCATTATCTTTTCACACATTTTGTATAGCCTTTTAGGGTTTCCTTGGTGTATAAAAGGAACCCTACATCATAGGGTTTAACATAACAAATAGTAGCATTGAAGCTTAATAGAAATCAATAGCAAAGTTAGTATTATATTTTGTTCTTCTTAATACTTGTGTT
>BQNB010192166.1:0-11636 GCA_026074375.1 Tanacetum coccineum
CTCTCTCTCTCTCTCTCTCTCTCTCTCTCTCTCTCTCTCTCTCTCTCTCTCTCTCTCTCTCTCTCTCTCTCTCTCTCTCTCTCTCTCTCTCTCTCTCTCTCTCTCTCTCTCTC
Source organism: Tanacetum coccineum (assembly GCA_026074375.1). Taxonomy (NCBI): domain Eukaryota; kingdom Viridiplantae; phylum Streptophyta; class Magnoliopsida; order Asterales; family Asteraceae; genus Tanacetum; species Tanacetum coccineum. Next base: position 114 of record BQNB010192166.1, read on the forward strand.
ACTCTCGCTCTCTCTCTCTCTCTCTCTCTCTCTCTCTCTCTCTCTCTCTCTCTCTCTCTCTCTCTCTCTCTCTCTCTCTCTCTCTTTCTCTTTCTCTCTCTCTCTCTCTCTCTCACGTGTCAACTATAAGTATTCTTTCCAAGTTTTTAGTGGCAGACCTTTTATCCTTTCTGTTGTTGATCTCTATGGCCTGGAATCTTCATCCTTTCTATTTTGAAAAGCTCGATGAAGTTTTGAAGGATTCGTTGGTGCTTCCCCTTAGTAGTTGTAGGTCAATAAAGTTTCTTGTATAGTTTCGCATCGGCTGGAAATTGGAGACAAACTTGTTCTTCAGGTCCGTCCAACCTAAGATGTTGTTCTTTGCCTTACACTTAAACCATGACACTGCTGAGTCGGCGAGGGTCTGTTGGAACATATGGCATGCTATTAGGCTGTTCCAAGCGCATGTTTTGATTGCGCCTTTGAATGTCCATACATGTGAATGAGGGTCACCTAGGCCCTTGTACGTGTTGACATTTTTAGGCATAACTAAATCATCGAGGAGCTTGTAGTATAATACCATTATACAAATTGATCCATGTCTATTGAGATTGCCTTGAGATGGTCAGGTGTGGAGTCTCTCTCTCTCTCTCTCTCTCTCTCTCTCTCACGTGTCAACTATAAGCATTCTTTCCAAGTTTTTGGTGGCAGACCTTTTATCCTTTCTGTTGTTGATCTCTATGGCCTGGAATCTTCATCCTTTCTGTTTTGAAAAGCTCGATGAAGTTTTGAAGGATTCGTTGGTGCTTCCCCTTAGTAGTTGTAGGTCAATAAAGTTTCTTGTATAGTTTCGCATCGGCTGGAAATTGGAGACAAACTTGTTCTTCAGGTCCGTCCAACCTAAGATGTTGTTCTTTGCCTTACACTTAAACCATGACACTGCTGAGTCGGCGAGGGTCTGTTGGAACATATGGCATGCTATTAGGCTATTCCAAACGCATGTTTTGATTGCGCCTTTGAATGTCCATACATGTGAATGAGGGTCACCTAGGCCCTTGTACGTGTTGACATTTTTAGGCATAACTAAATCATCGAGGAGCTTGTAGTATAATACTATTATACAAATTGATCCATGTCTATTGATATTGCCTTGAGATGGTCCGGTGTGGAGTCTCTCTCTCTCTCTCTCTCTCTCTCTCTCTCACGTGTCAACTATAAGCATTCTTTCCATGTTTTTGGTGGCAGACCTTTTATCCTTTTTGTTGTTGATCTCTATGGCCTGGAATCTTCATCCTTTTTGTTTTGAAAAGCTCGATGAAGTTTTGAAGGATACATCGGTGCTTCCCCTTAGTAGTTGTAGGTCAATAAAGTTTCTTGTATAGTTTCGCATCGGCTGGAAATTGGAGACAAACTTGTTCTTCAGGTCCGTCCAACCTAAGATGTTGTTCTTTGCCTTACCCTTAAACCATGACACTGCTGAGTCGGCGAGGGTCTGTTGGAACATATGGCATGCTATTAAGCTGTTCCAAGTGCATGTTTTGATTGCGCCTTTGAATGTCCATACATGTCAACTAGGCCCTTGTATGTGTTGACATTTTTAGGCATAACTAAATCATCGAGGAGCTTGTAGTATAAGACCATTATACAAATTGATCCATGTCTATGGAGATTGCCTTGAGATGGTCAGGTGTGGAGACTCTCTCTCTCTCTCTCACGTGTCAACTATAAGCATTATTTCCAAGTTTTTGGTGGCAGACCTTTTATCCTTTCTGTTGTTGATCTCTATGGCCTGGAATCTTCATCCTTTCTATTTTGAAAAGCTCGATGAAGTTTTGAAGGATTCGTTGGTGCTTCCCCATAGTAGTTGTAGGTCAATAAAGTTTCTTGTATAGTTTTGCATCGGCTGGAAATTGGAGACAAACTTGTTCTTCAGGTCCGTCCCACCTAAGATGTTGTTCTTTGCCTTACACTTAAACCATGACACTACTGAGTCGGCGATGGTCTGTTGGAACATATGGCATGCTATTAGGCTATTCCAAGCGCATGTTTTTATTGCGCCTTTGAATGTCCATACATGTGAATGAGGGTCACCTAGGCCCTTGTACGTGTTGACATTTTTAGGCATAACTAAATCATCAAGGAGCTTGTAGTATAATATCATTATACAAATTGATCCATGTCTATTGAGATTGCCTTGAGATGGTCAGGTGTGGAGTCTCTCTCTATCTCTCTCTCACACGTGTCAACTATAAGCATTCTTTCCAAGTTTTTGGTGGCAGACCTTTTATCCTTTCTGTTGTTGATCTCTATGGCCTGGAATCTTCATCCTTTCTGTTTTGAAAAGCTCGATGAAGTTTCAAAGGGTTCGTTGGTGCTTCCCCTTAGTAGTTGTAGGTCAATAAAGTTTCTTGTATAGTTTCGTATCAGCTGGAAATTGGAGACAAACTTGTTCTTCAGGTCCGTCCAACCTAAGATGTTGTTCTTTGCCTTACACTTAAACCATGACACTGCTGAGTCGGCGAGGGTCTGTTGGAACATATGGCATGCTATTAGGCTATTCCAAGCGCGTGTTTTGATTACGCCTTTGAATGTCCATACATGTGAATGAGGGTCACCTAGGCCCTTGTATGTGTTGACATTTTTAGGCATAACTAAATCATCGAGGAGCTTGTAGTATAATACCATTATACAAATTGATCCATGTCTATTGAGATTGCCTTGAGATGGTCAGGTGTGGAGTCTCTCTCTCTCTCTCTCTCTCTCTCTCTCTCACGTGTCAACTATAAGCATTCTTTCCAAGTTTTTGGTGGCAGACCTTTTATCCTTTCTGTTGTTGATCTCTATGGCCTGGAATCTTCATCCTTTCTGTTTTGAAAAGCTCGATGAAGTTTTGAAGGATTCGTTGGTGCTTCCCCTTAGTAGTTGTAGGTCAATAAAGTTTCTTGTATAGTTTCGCATCGGCTGGAAATTGGAGACAAACTTGTTCTTCAGGTCCGTCCAACCTAAGATGTTGTTCTTTGCCTTACACTTAAACCATGACACTGCTGAGTCGGCGAGGGTCTGTTGGAACATATGGCATGCTATTAGGCTATTCCAAGCGCATGTTTTGATTGCGCCTTTGAATGTCCATACATGTGAATGAGGGTCACCTAGGCCCTTGTACGTGTTGACATTTTTAGGCATAACTAAATCATCGAGGAGCTTGTAGTATAATACCATTATACAAATTGATCCATGTCTATTGAGATTGCCTTGAGATGGTCAGGTGTGGAGTCTCTCTCTCTCTCTCTCTCTCTCTCTCTCTCACGTGTCAACTATAAGCATTCTTTCCAAGTTTTTGGTGGCAGACCTTTTATCCTTTCTGTTGTTGATCTCTATGGCCTGGAATCTTCATCCTTTCTGTTTTGAAAAGCTCGATGAAGTTTTGAAGGATTCGTTGGTGCTTCCCCTTAGTAGTTGTAGGTCAATAAAGTTTCTTGTATAGTTTCGCATCGGCTGGAAATTGGAGACAAACTTGTTCTTCAGGTCCGTCCAACCTAAGATGTTGTTCTTTGCCTTACACTTAAACCATGACACTGCTGAGTCGGCGAGGGTCTGTTGGAACATATGGCATGCTATTAGGCTGTTCCAAGCGCATGTTTTGATTGCGCCTTTGAATGTCCATACATGTGAATGAGGGTCACCTAGGCCCTTGTACGTGTTGACATTTTTAGGCATAACTAAATCATCGAGGAGCTTGTAGTATAATACCATTATACAAATTGATCCATGTCTATTGAGATTGCCTTGAGATGGTCAGGTGTGGAGTCTCTCTCTCTCTCTCTCTCTCTCTCTCTCTCACGTGTCAACTATAAGCATTCTTTCCAAGTTTTTGGTGGCAGACCTTTTATCCTTTCTGTTGTTGATCTCTATGGCCTGGAATCTTCATCCTTTCTGTTTTGAAAAGCTCGATGAAGTTTTGAAGGATTCGTTGGTGCTTCCCCTTAGTAGTTGTAGGTCAATAAAGTTTCTTGTATAGTTTCGCATCGGCTGGAAATTGGAGACAAACTTGTTCTTCAGGTCCGTCCAACCTAAGATGTTGTTCTTTGCCTTACACTTAAACCATGACACTGCTGAGTCGGCGAGGGTCTGTTGGAACATATGGCATGCTATTAGGCTGTTCCAAGCGCATGTTTTGATTGCGCCTTTGAATGTCCATACATGTGAATGAGGGTCACCTAGGCCCTTGTACGTGTTGACATTTTTAGGCATAACTAAATCATCGAGGAGCTTGTAGTATAATACCATTATACAAATTAATCCATGTCTATTGAGATTGCCTTGAGATGGTCAGGTGTGGAGTCTCTCTCTCTCTCTCTCTCTCTCTCTCTCTCTCTCTCTCTCTCACGTGTCAACTATAAGCATTCTTTCCAAGTTTTTGGTGGCAGACCTTTTATCCTTTCTGTTGTTGATCTTTATGGCCTGGAATCTTCATCCTTTCTGTTTTGAAAAGCTCGATGAAGTTTTGAAGGATTCGTTGGTGCTTCCCCTTAGTAGTTGTAGGTCAATAAAGTTTCTTGTATAGTTTCGCATCGGCTGGAAATTGGAGACAAACTTGTTCTTCAGGTCCGTCCAACATAAGATGTTGTTCTTTTCCTTACCCTTAAACCGTGACACTGCTAAGTCGGCGAGGGTCTGTTGGAACATATGGCATGCTATTAAGCTGTTCCAAGCGCATGTTTTGATTGCGCCTTTGAATGTCCATACAAGTGAATGAGAGTCACCTAGGCCCTTGTACGTGTTGACATTTTTAGGTATAACTAAATCATCGAGGAGCTTGTAGTATAATACCATTATACAAATTGAAGCATGTCTATTAAGATTGCCTTAAGATGGTCAGGTGTGGAGTCTCTCTCTCTCTCTCTCTCTCTCTCTCTCTCACGTGTCAACTATAAGCATTCTTTCCAAGTTTTTGGTGGCAGACCTTTTATCCTTTCTGTTGTTGATCTCTACAGCCTAGAATCTTCATCCTTTCTGTTTTGAAAAGCCTGATGAAGTTTTGAAGGATTCGTTGGTGCTTCCCCTTAGTAGTTGTAGGTCAATAAAGTTTCTTGTATAGTTTCACATCGGCTGGAAATTGGAGACCAACTTGTTCTTCAGGTCCGTCCAACCTAAGATGTTGTTCTTCGCCTTACACTTAAACCATGAAACTGCTGAGTCGGCGAGGGTCTGTTGGAACATATGGTATCCTATTAGGCTATTCCAAGCGTATGTTTTGATTGCGCCTTTGAATGTCCATACATATGAATGAGGGTTACCTAGGCCCTTGTACGTGTTGACATTTTTAGGCATAACTAAATCATCGAGGAGCTTGTAGTATAATGCCATTATACAAATTGATCCATGTCTATTGAGATTGCCTTAAGATGGTCAGGTGTGGAGTCTCTCTCTCTCTCTCTCTCTCTCTCTCTCTCTCTCTCACTCACTCACGTGTCAACTATAAGCATTCTTTCCAAGTTTTTGGTGGCAGACCTTTTATCCTTTATGTTGTTGATCTCTATAGCCTAGAATCTTCATCCTTTCTGTTTTGAAAAGCTCGATGAAGTTTTGAAGGATTCGTTGGTGGTTCCCCTTAGTAGTTGTAGGTCAATAAAATTTCTTATATAGTTTCGCATCGGCTGGAAATTGGAGACAAACTTGTTCTTTAGCTCCGTCGAACCTAAGATGTTGTTCTTTGCCTTACACTTAAACCATGACACTGCTGAGTCAGCGAGGGTCTGTTGGAACATATGGCATGCTAATAGGCTGTTCTAAGCGCATGTTTTGATTGCGCCTTTGAATGTCCGTACATGTGAATGAGGTTTACCTAGGCCCTTGTACGTGTTGACATTTTTAGGCATAACTAAATCATCGAGGAGCTTGTAGTATAATACCATTATACAAATTGATTCATGTCTATTGAGATTGCCTTGAGATGGTCAGGTGTGGAGTCTCTCTCTCTCTCTCTCTCACGTGTCAACTATAAGCATTCTTTCCAAGTTTTTGGTGGCAGACCTTTTATCCTTTTTGTTGTTGATCTCTATAGCCTCGAATCTTCATCCTTTCTGTTTTGAAAAGCTCGATGAAGTTTTAAAGGATTCGTTGGTGCTTCCCCTTAGTAGTTGTAGGTCAATAAAGTTTCTTGTATAGTTTCGCATCGGCTAGAAAGTGGAGACAAACTTGTTCTTTGGGTCCGTCCAACCTAAGATGTTGTTCTTTGCCTTACACTTAAACCATGACACTGCTAAGTCGGCGAGGGTCTGTTGTAACATATGGCATGCTATTAGGCTGTTCCAAGCGCATGTTTTGATTGCGCCTTTGAATGTCCATACATGTTAATGAGGGTCACCTAGGCCCTTGTACGTGTTGACATTTTTAGGCATAACTAAATCATCGAGGAGCTTGTAGTATAATACCATTATACAAATTAATCCATGTCTATTGAGATTGCCTTGAGATGGTCAGGTGTGGAGTCTCTCTCTCTTTCTCTCTCTCTCTCTCTCACGTGTCAACTATAAGCATGCTTTACAAGTTTTTGGTGGCAGACCTTTTATCCTTTCTGTTGTTGATCTCTATGGCCAGGAATCTTCATCCTTTCTGTTTTGAAAAGCTCGATGAAGTTTTGAAAGATTCGTTGGTGCTTCCCTTTAGTAGTTGTAGGTCAATAAAGTTTCTTGTATAGTTTCGCATCGGCTGGAAATTGTAGAAAACTTGTTCTTTAGGTTCGTTCCACCTAAGATGTTGTTCTTTGCCTTACCCTTAAACCATGACACTGCTGAGTCGGCGAGGGTCTGTTGGAACATATGACATACTATTAATCTATTCCAAGTGCATGTTTTGATTGTGCCTTTGAATGTCCATACATGAGAATGAGGGTCACCTAGGCCCTTGTACGTGTTGACATTTTTAGGCATAACTAAATCATTGAGGAACTTGTAGTATAATACCATTATACAAATTAATCAATATCTATTGAGATTGCCTTGAGATGGTCAGGTGTGGAGTCTCTCTCTCTCTCTCTCATTCTCTCTCTCTCTCTCACGTTTCAACTATAAGCATTCTTTCCAGGTTTTTGGTGGCAGGCCTTTTATCCTTTCTGTTGTTGATCTCTATGGCCTGGAATCTTCATCCTTTCTGTTTTGAAAAGCTCGATGAAGTTTTAAAGGATTCGTTGGTGCTTCCCCTTAGTAATTGTAGGTCAATAAAGTTTCTTGTATAGTTTCGCATCGGCTGGAAATTGTAGACAAACTTGTTCTTCGGGTCCGTCCAACCTATGATGTTGTTCTTTGCCTTACCCTTAAACCATGACACTGCTGAGTCGGCGAGGGTCTGTTGGAACATATGGCATGCTATTAGGCTGTTCCAAGCGCATGTTTTTATTGCGCCTTTGAATGTCCATACATGTGAAGGAGGGTCACCTAGGCCCTTATACGTGTTGACATTTTTAGGCATAACTAAATCATCGAGGAGCTTGTAGTATAATACCATTATACAAATTGATTCATGTCTATTGAGATTGCCTTGAGATGGTCAGGTGTGGAGTCTCTCTCTCTCTCTCTCTCTCTCTCTCTCTCACGTGTAAGCTATAAGCATTTTTTCTAAGTTTTTGGTGGCGGACCTTTTATCCTTTCTGTTGTTGATCTCTATGGCCTGGAATCTTCATCCTTTCTATTTTGAAAAGCTCGATGAAGTTTAGAAGGATTCGTTGGTGCTTCCCCTTAGTAGTTGTAGGTCAATAAAGTTTCTTGTATAGTTTCGCATCGGTTGGAAATTGGAGACAAACTTGTTCTTCATGTCCGTCCAACCTAAGATGTTGTTTTTTGCCTTACACTTAAACCATGACACTGCTGAGTCGGCGAGGGTCTGTTGGAACATATGGCATGCTATTAGGCTATTCCAAGCGCATGTTTTGATTGCGCCTTTGAATGTCCATACATGTGAATGAGGGTCACCTAAGCCCTTATACGTGTTGACATTTTTAGGCATAACTAAATCATCGAGGAGCTTGTAGTATAATACCATTATACAAATTGATTCATGTCTATTGAGATTGCCTTGAGATGGTCAGGTGTGGACTCTCTCTCTCTCTCTCTCTCTCTCTCTCTCTCTCACGTGTCAACTATAAGCATTCTTTCTAAGTTTTTGGTGGCGGACCTTTTATCCTTTCTGTTGTTGATCTCTATGGCCTGGAATCTTCATCCTTTCTGTTTTGAAAAGCTCGATGAAGTTTAGAAGGATTCGTTGGTGCTTCCCCTTAGTAGTTGTAGGTCAATAAAGTTTCTTGTATAGTTTTGCATCGGTTGGAAATTGGAGACAAACTTGTTCTTCAGGTCCGTCCAACCTAAGATGTTGTTCTTTGCCTTACACTTAAACCATGACACTGCTGAGTCGGCGAGGGTCTGTTGGAACATATGGCATGCTATTAGGTTGTTCCAAGCGCATGTTTTGATTGGGCCTTTGAATGTACATACATGTGAATGAGGGCCACCTAGGCCCTTGTACGTGTTGACATTTTTAGGCATAACTAAATCATCGAGGAGCTTGTAGTATAATACCATTATACAAATTGATCCATGTCTATTGAGATTGCCTTGAGATGGTCAGGTGTGGAGGAGCTAGAGTCGTGTTTCCGTCCCCCCTGTGAGTGCTTTGTGATAATCCTAATTATGTTACCTTCTTCATGAGGTTCCTGAGTAAGGGAGGGGCTAGCGTTACTCTGATGGGATCCACTAAGTGGGGATACCATGGTGTCTCTCTGAGCTAGGATCATGGTTATGTTAACCTGCGAGTTGGTGTTAGGTATTGGTGTAAGCTGACTGCTAGGTATATGGGTATGCAGAAAAGAATAGTTAGTTAGATACACGTTTACCTGAGCCAATCTTCTTTATTCCGCCATTTGTTCCAAGAAAGCCATTATGGTCAGCGTTGACATGGATGTATTGTAATCGATCTGCTTGTTGTACCATTGCACCAAACCTATTGTTTGAGACTGGTGTTGTGAAGTCTTCCACACGAGACTGTACCTGGGAACCCCCTGAGCTATACTGACCTTAGTTGTCTTGAGATAGCCTGCTTGGAGGTGGTCTGAAAACTTGTTGTTCATCACAAGACCATGCAGACCCTTCTTGGAAGAGTGTTGTTTGCAAGTTGACATGGTCGTTTGTTGCATGCACCCCCTGATGATCATCTTATGAGGTTTCTTTATTACTGATGACCCTCGTTGGTATAGAATTTGTTGGTTTTCCTCAAGGTGAGTGAGGTCTTCCACTTGGAGAGGTCTAGAGTGGTCGTTGGTTATTTCTAAAATTTGAGGGGGTGTTTCACTGGCCATTTTTGGTTAAGAAACTATGTGAAAGAAGAAATTGAAGTTGTGTGAAAACATGAATGATAATAGGCTTAAAGTTTGTGGCTATTTTGTATCATGTCTTTAACGGATGACTCTATGTTATAGTATGTAAAACGTGTTTAGAGAAGGATTTGGTATGGTTGTGTTGTTTTGTTTCCCGTGTTGAACAGTAAGGACTCGATGGTATTGAGATCATGAAAGCTCATGTAACACTTAAACAAACTATCTTTATAATGTATGGGTGTTATTGTGTGTAATGGTTGTGCCTAAATGTATGAACTTACTTGGTGAAGTTATGAGATGTCTTCTATTTATAGTGAGTCATTAGGGTTTAGAGATAAACCATTTGATGAGTGATCAACGGCTGTGGGGAGGCCACACGTTGATCATCCGAGGGGCAGACAAGAATGACAGGTGGCGATGTCTTCCAGACCCATACGAGGAAGTGCTTGCCTCCTGTTATGTTGGCTATGTGTCTCCCACGGCCTCATGTCAGATTGTACATCTTGGCCGTTAGCGGCAGTTGGAAACAGTTGTCCTATACGCATATACTTTGCGGCATAGGAAATTCTTTACCAAGCTAAGTGTAGCTTATGTTTATATAGTTCACGTCATGTGTTGATTTATGTGTATGTGTAAATGTATTTAAGCTTAAATCAAACTGGGTTAATGAATTATACTATTCAAACATATACTTTAAAACAAGCATGCTCAGTATATGACATCTGAACTCTGTTTATGTGTGTTTATACATATGCTTATTTAGAGTCTCATCTCTATTCTCTAAACATTAAATGAATTTTTTTTTAAAGAGTTATATATTTCAACCTTTGTTGATATTATTTTACAAGAAAACCACCCATAGATGATGTATGTATCACTATCTTCCAAATGTGTATTACATAACATTGATTGTTACTTGCACTTATATAAATAGAAATACATGTGTGATACAAGGGTTTTATAACAACAAAATGCTACACTCATAAAAAATTTACAAAAATAAATTCACTCACACATGTGTAAGTTAATTATAGAGAGTGGAAATAAGAAAGACAAAACTTAATACATTTTTGTTAGTATACGTCACTTGTGACATGTGTATGGATTTTTTTTATAAAAATTATGTGAGTGTAACATTGCTCTTTATATATTATATATCCTATTTATAATATATTTTTATACTCCTATATACTAAGTATTACTACATCCTTTGATGCTCCTAATGGATTAAAACACTCATATTGTTTGATTTAACTGCCTCTTCTCTCCTGTAATGGATTTAAAACACACAATTGTTTGTTTACCCCTCCTGCCAATAATGTTACGTTGAATTTTTTTGGTTCTTCCACTATATCATTGTTCAATATACTCGGATACTCCCTTCGTATCAATTTATAAGTTCATTTTTTATTTTGAGTTTTCCTAAAATACTTGTTTACTTTCATATTTTAACCAATCAAAAGACACTTTATGGAGAGAAATGATATTTGATTAGTGAAAAGTGTAGTTGGTGAAGACTATTAAACTATGTGCAATCGTGCGTTTTAAAAGTAAAATTATAATTTGTGATGGAGGGAGGAATAGTGTAAGATATCACATTGATAATCTTATAATTTCGGATGGATGTAGCCAGGGACGGAACGATGACACAAAACGATTAGGTGCACTTACAATAAACTAAACAATACTACAAACACAATTTTAAGAACCGGGTGCAGTTAACAAAATTCGAGATTTTGTAACAAAATTCGAGATTTTGTAACAAAATTCGAGATTTTGTAACAAAATTAACACTACGCCACAAGAAACTTTATTGAAAAGGGTTTTGGGCTTTTTGGGGCTGACTTTTGTTGACTGAGAATTGACCAAGGGTTGACTGAGAGTTGACTTTCCTTGGCTTTGCTTCCGGCTTTTGCTCAATCTTTCGTTCTCGTGTTCGTGTTTGCCCATTTTTGACGGTTTTCTTGTGATATTTGATATATCCATACCTGCACACACAAAACACAAAAACAAGTATATTTTTGCCATTTTAAGTCTGTTTTGGGTTTAATTGGGCTATTTTAGGTATAAACGGATATGTGTATTTTTACACTTATCAGGACTACAGATTTCTCAAAGTCCCAGAGGCATCTTCATAAACCAATCTAAATATGCTCTTGAATCACTAAAGAAATATG
>BQNB010192168.1:0-11636 GCA_026074375.1 Tanacetum coccineum
AACTTCATACTGTGAAGTGTGAACGTGTCAAATAACAATATAACATGCACCCAAAAATAAGAAACTAATCAAGCTTTAAAGGCCCCATGGCCCAAATGAACCCAAACAGAGATCTAAAATAGTCTACTAAGATTGAATATGTGATCCAAACGCTCAAAACAAAACCTCAGCCCACACAATATCCAAATAACTTGATTAATCACTCAAAACTAACTAGAGAAAGTCCCGTCATCGAGGTACATTGACTCAAACTCACAAATCTAAAACTAAACCAGTGTATCGATGACTTGTACAACAAAAAGAAGAGCAGATATTAATAGTCTCATATAGAGTAACGAGCTTACGCAATTTATTACCTCAAATTATACGTTGAGAAACATCAGAACCTTCCAGCAAGTGTGTGTGTGTGTGTGTGTGTATATATATATATATATATATATATATATATATATATATATGTTTTTTCCATATCAATAAAATTGTGTTAGTTCTTTGGATGTGAGCCACTTGGTTGATTTTGCATATGTTGGTATAAGGCCGCCATTCTACTATAAGCATCCATGTTCATTGGCTGCGACAAGAATGTACACGTTAACTATCATACTTTATCATGGTTATATTAAACAGTCAAATTAGGGACAAGAAGATGCAATGCAAATATGGGAATATGGGATTACCTGAGACCTACTCGCACGAAATGCAGACATGGGATCCCCAGCCAATGGGGCGTTATTGACAACCCGATCAGTGATGTGGTTGTTCCAAGGCATATGCATGAAAGTGGTCGGGTGAAAACCGGTTGGAAGGTGAGACAGGGCCATGGTATTCATATCCATACCTCCAAACCCCATTCCCATCCCCATGCCGAGGCCCATGGAGTTCATCATAGACATTTGCATTTGTTGTTGGTGCTGTTGTTGTTGCATGACTAATGGCGTCATCATTGGTGGCATGTTCATTCTGTTCACCATATAAAGTTGTGCTTGCATTTGTTTTACGTATTCTATTACTTCATCCAACATAGACGCTTTATCCGTCTGAAATATCAAATTCACATTAGCCTACTATGCAAATACAAAGATATATAAGTAAACTGATGCACATATGTACAGAAAGTGTATTTATTCTAGTTCATACCTTGCTTGAGTTCGGAACCAACTTCTGAAGAGTCTTCATTCTTTGATTAATCTTGTCTCTTCGTTTCTGACAAATTCGCAATGCAAAGTTACATTTGTAATAAACCCGCTTTAATAAGTTTCACAGACGAAAAGGATTAAGCATTTCAAGCTATGCTGCATAACTAATTAAAACAATTATCACATAAAACGCAAAGAAGTTCTATACCCTTTCAGATTGATTATGATTTGCAGCCGTCCTTCTTTTAGTTGATGTCAAAGATTCTGATTTTCCCCTTTTCTTTTCCTTAACCACGTTCACCTTCTGATCCAATATATATATATATGAAACCGGTTATTTAATGTTATATGTCAAAGTATGAGAAACATATCTGTTAGAACGTGTTTTTCGTATACTAGTGCATAACCCGCCTAAATAATACACGCTGGTTGTCTTGATTTCTTTGAGTACAAATGCGTATTATTTCACAAATCATAAGTTGCGAGTTCAAATTCCATTACTAACATATCCTTATAAGTATTTATGCAACTAAAGGTTATGTTCAAGTTTTGTATATTAAAATGGGTTTGGTTAAACATAGCTCTAATGGTTATGTTTAAGAAACAAGCACTAGTCGTATGGTACATAGAGTCGGTTGAGAGATATTAAATTTAGAAGAGGTAGTTATAATTTACAAAAATGTTAATTCCTCCTACAAGACTTTTCTACTAATCTTTCTACAGACAGGATCCTGACAAGTGACGGAACTGACGATTTAGATTTAGAAAAATAATAAGTGAAAAAACTGTATATTATATGATTGTATGTAAGAAAATAAGTATCATGATTTTGTAGAAGGCTTAAGGTATAATTTAATGTACAAACAATCAATAAATGTCTGAATAACTTAGACATATCTTTTAGGTCTACGTTTAGTAATTTTTTTTTTAAATTAACTTATGTAATTTTTTTAAATAACACGTGTGAAACATTGAATTAAATACAATCTATTTGCATATATTACCTTGGTTCTAAAATGGCGAACTGAGTCATCAGGAGACCTTGACTTCAAGCAATCTCCACCGGAGCTAGTATATTCCGGCGACCCCGAAGAAGTCTCCACCAACCGTTGACCACCCGTATCACCATCGTACGTATCAAACGTGTCATAAGTCCCACATCCACTCACAGTCATATCACGGCAGCTAGCAGTCGTACAACCACCGTCACGGCCATCACAAGCCACCTTTCGGTTAATAGGGCCAACATTGCATGAACCGACACGTGTTGAACAACCAGCATCATGAGCACTAGGTGGTACAAGTGCGTCTGAAGTCATTGTGGCAGATGGGACAAGCTCGTTGTCGTTAACTGCCACATGGGTCTTGCAGTAGGGTTGGTGGGTGGCTTGGTTTACAATAGCTTCAAGGGTTTCACCGGCGCGTGGCTGATCATTGTCCCACGAGGTTTTTGGTTGGGATTTAGATGGCACGCGCCGGTGACCTAATTCGTGCATGGCGACTTGGCCATTTTCCCATGTCAATTCTGCTACTTCATAACCTAATCTGTAAAATAAATTATAAAAAATTATACTATTGTTTCTTTATTATTTTGGACCAAAAGTGTTACAGGTCGACTAAAACAAGACAAGATCCGTTAAAAAAATAGTTTTGGACCAAAAGTGTTACACCCGGTAAACCATAAGGACCAAAAATATAGTTAACTCTTATAAAAACAAACTAAGAATACGACGTTAAGTTAGCATGAAATTCTTTGTGTTAGACTTTTATTTTCCTCATTTTACAGTCTAGTTAAAAATCTATCCAAATGCATAAAAGAAGATATTAATCGTGCAAATATTCTTGAATAATTCTATATCTTATATCTATTACTAGTAGTATTCTAAATATTTAGGTAAAAAGCATTTAGATACCTTATGAAGTACCAGAAACATAGCGTATTTAGTCTTCATTAGCACATTTTGTACGGAATTTTTAACTTTTTCGAGTAAAACATTTCCAACTTCTCAAAACACGATCGACACAAGAACAATCCATACATGGAATATCACATAAGCAATTCATGTAAAGATATATAGAATATTTGAGCACACGCGAAAATTTAAATGGCGTAAGGTAAAGAGATATTACTTGAAAACGTCTTGATTAGTATTGATGTCTCCCAAATCCCAACTCGGTACACATTGATTCATTTCTTAGGAAGGATCTTCCAGAAAACAGTTCACGATAAGTATATGGATATGGAGACTTAAGAAGTTTATTATATATATGTCAAAAGGAAAGTTTGTTGATACTCAATTGTGCATTAAAAGTTTGTATGCTTATTTGAATAGGTCCTAGACCATGTGTATGGTGGCATGGTGCATATAAACAAAAGTAGATGGAATATTAGTAGTTGCCTTTTGTGGTGTAGTTTGCATGTGTATATATATATATGTTCAAAAATATATATGGACTAGGAATAACCTTGGGCCACTTAGACATAAAATGCTTTTCAATGACCCTCGAACATTTATTATACCTTATCCTAAGTTCCTAACCAAAGTTGTTTTCTTATCTTGCTTTTTATCTTTTAACTGATGAAGAGAATGTTTTGACTTTTGAGTATTAAGACATGGGACACCACCGTTGCATCTTAGGCTACAAATATCAATCGTGACCGAGGCAAAAGTGAGGGCGAGTGAGGCATAGCTCACGCGTGAGGCCCATTAAAACTACCTCCCCTCACGCGTGACTATGGGGAAAAAACCAAGTATTCGGTGACCAGGTTGCATTTCGGGCAACGTGAAAAAGGTGGGGCCCCCTCAACGGTTAACAACATTTATAAAAAAAAACTTTTTTCCTTGCCATTTTATTTATCTATAAATACCCTTTAAACATCAAAAATTTTAAACACAACTTCAAAAAATATACTCTCTACTCCTCATTTTTCACACAACTCAAACAAATCTATGGCTGAGAATTACGAACCAATAATGCTCCCAGACATTGAAGAGATACAAGCAGAAAGAGAAGAAAAAATCCAACGTGACTTGACTTTTTTTAGTCGAGCATTGTCTTTTTTTGTCTGTTTACCAAAACCAAAACGGCAAAAGAGAACAAACATAAATCGTGACTACTATGGAGCTCAAGAACGTTTAGTTGCAGCCTATTTTAGCGACAATCCGATGTTTTCGGAAGCAGTTTTCGAGGACAGGTTCTGAATGAGTCGATCACTTTTCACGGGTATAGTTGAAGAAGTAACTCTTCAATGTGCATTTTTTCGTGAGAAAGAAGATTGTACCGAAAAACTAGGAATTTCCCCGTTGATCAAGTGCACCTCAGCGATTCGTCAATTAGCATACGACACCGTTCCTGACGCCCTTGATGAGTATTTGCAGATGGGTAACGCCACTTCTCGTCAATGTCTTGAATATTTTTGTACGTCTATTATACAGATTTTTGGACCTGAGTTCTTACGAAAACCAACACTCACTGATGTTGAAAGGTTATACGCGTTTCACGAAAATAAACACGGGTTGCCCGGAATGTTAAGAAGTCTTCATTGTACAGATTGGGCTTGGTTTGGTTGTCCAATCGCACACAAGGCGCAATATTGTAGACGTGATCATGGTCCTGATCCATTCATTTTGTTGGAGGCTGTTGCATCAAACGACTTATGGATATGGCACGCTTTTTTTTGGTGTTTCTAGGTCGGACAACGACATCAACGTTACACAACGATCCCCTTTACTCAACGATCTCAAACTAGGTAAAGCACCAGAGGTTCCGTTTGTGGCCAACGACGTAAGTTACCCTTGGGGATATTATCTTTGTGACGGGATATATCCGAAATGGGTGCCATTTGTTAAGTCAGTTACAAATTTGGCCGATGATGACCACAAGCGATTACGGTATAAGACAATGCATGAAGCGGCAAGAAAAGATGTTGAACGGACATTTGGTGTTCTAAAGAAGAGATGGGCTATATTAGCCACTCCTGCACGGGCGTATATCAAAGAGAAATTAGCAAATATTATGTATACATGCATCATAATACATAATATGATTATAAAAGACCGTAAGGAGGCGATATCTCCCCAATGGTATCCGGAGGAAGAACATAAACCGGATGACCTCATACGATCCGATGAACAAAGGTATAGAATTATCAGGTACATCAAATCGTCAGAAGCACATCAAATGCTCAAAGCGGATTTAATCGAACACGTCAATCGCAATCGCAATGATTAAGTTATGATGTTTTAGTGTAATGTTTTTTATTTTTAATGTAATGTTTTTTTATTTTTAATGTAATGTTTTTTAATTTTTAATGTAATGTTTTTAATTTATGAATAATAAAAGTTTTAGTTTTTAATAAAAAAATGGGTATAATGGTGAGAGGTATTGTGATTGATAATAGTGTAGTGTGAGGGTGAGTGGGGGTAAAAAGTAGGAGAGAGAAAGTTGATGTGGCGCTGATGTGTCCGGTGAGGATGAGTTTTTTGGTGTGACGGATAAATGTAGCCTTAGAGTTCACTACTAAAATAATACTACATTCTTTATGGTTATAAGTATTTATATTTTTCTTGAACATGCACAACATGATCTTAACATGTAGCCAGAGTAATTTGTCATCCAAAATGTCTGAATTATCTCACATTTTCACTGATGAACAAATTACCATCAAATAATGAAAGATATTTGATGACGTATAATATGTAGAGCAGACCTTTAAGACTGGACTGCATAAGTCATATATGGGCCCAAGCTCAATAGAACAGTCAAAAAGCACAACGGACCAAAGCTAAGCCCAGACCAAACTGGCTACGGTCCGGAGGCAGTAAGACGGACGAAAGGTTTCCAGAGGATACTTCCGCAGGCCAGCGGAATTCCGCTAGGCAAGCCCATATCCGCAAGTCACGATTACAAGCGGACTCTTGCCTGACGAGGGTCCCACTTCGGCCCATCAACAGGCCCAAGCGAAATACTAGGAAAACCTACTATTTGGCTCATTTGGCTCACCTATAAAAAGGGGTACTCTGACACCCCACAAGGTATGATTCTCTAATAATATTTTACACACACATACTCTGACATTCTCTAACAAATATGTGTACTTACTCTCACGCCGGAGTCTAATCGTGGGGTCCGTCCCCACGGTAAGACTAACGGTTTACCTTTGATTGTGTAGGGAATCCATCTCATCACTTGATTTAGTACAAGATCTCACCCATCGGCCCAGTCCAGTAACCACCCGGATCCATCCTTCCAGCCCAAAACATATTTTGTACTTAAAATATTTGTGCATGAAATCAATTAAGACTTGTGTTGGACCACCATGCAAAAGAGGGACAGAACTAACGATCATTCCCAAGAAAAAAGGTCCAAGTTATGAGCTAGTCTTTTTTGTTTAAAGGTTTTTCCCATAAATGATTACTTAAAAAACAATTCAGTACAACGGATGTGAGTGAATCTCACATCTCAACCCGTTACATAGGCGAACTAATATAACAAGCACAACTACTCCAAAGGAGGATACAAATATAACTAGATTACATTTGACTCAAAACATCAAAATAAAATCTATTTCTTCTTTTGAACGCGGACCGATATCAAAATCATCACAACTAGCCTGAAGGTTTTTAAATATATCATGACTTTTATACAAATCATTATCATAAGGGTTGTAATCATCATTTCGTTTTGTTGCCCTCCATTGTTCTAACAGGCTATTAGTACCATATCCACTATCATTGCCCCTTTTTAAACATGTTGATGCCATAAAAATTGCATGGTCATCGACCACATCTTCCACTTCAATATCATTGTCCACATTTGCCATGGAGACAATCTTAGGTAACAGATTTCCGTCATCATCCATAAGAGTAAGTTTCCCATCAATAATTTTGTCTTTCCAGCTTATCATTTCTTTAAACAATAGGGGTAGTACTAGTACTACTATAAGCCACATGAAAGAATCCATGATCAGACAAAGACTCACCAGAGTTGACCCTCTTACCAGCCGACTTTGAAGTCCTCTCGTTTAAACCCAAGTCAATTTCATTTTCAACTGAATTAAATCAAATGGGTTTGAATTACTAACCTCTTTTCTAGGCTTTGCATCTTTCTTCTTTTTTCCACTAGTACTAGCATTATTCTTATTAGAGACGGGTCTATAAACTTGTTTAACTGGTTTAAAACTGTCACACCCCCAAAATATGTACTAGAGGAATAGGTAACCGGAGGCGATGACCTCATAACATCAAAATCAAGATACAAGAAAACGACCACTAAATGGACGTTTTAAAAATAATACATCATTGCATTAATTTAAAAAAAAGAAAGTTTTACATAAATTAAAAATATTCAAAGTTTAATACGTAAGCAAAAGATAAGTTTCAAACAACAACGAGTATTAAGATATAATTTTCCATGAAAGAAAGCCATGATGCATGCTTGACTCCAATGCACTTCAAGGTATTCTTAAGAGTTAAGCACCTGAGAATACATGCTTAAAAAGTCAACAATAATGTTGTTGAGTAGATAGGTTTAAGTAAAGCATTAAGTGTGGACCATAAGATTTAAAAGTGCATGACTGTTGTAACACATACAATCTCACAAAAAGAGTATTTACGATTGTGCTAAGCTCAGGACATCGAAGCTAAACATTGACATGTAAATAATTTAATGCGAAGTAAAGTGCCTGTGTAGGTGTCCATCTCTAGACCACCTAAAGTCCGACATGGTATATGTCCGTTTGACCAGTACAGTCTGTCAAGTAAGTGCTTAACTTACCCGAACGGGGATGTTAATCACAATAGATCTATTTATAACACTAGCGCTTACAACAGTAATTAACGGTTCATGATTATGGGTATAGTGGGATATCAGTACTTAGGCTAATCCGTAAACATATAAAAAGTACTTGCGTCCAAAATAAGACAAGCAATGTAACTCACCCGAGATTTGTAAAGTGTTCGTAAGAAGCGAGTAAAAGTGGAGCTATGAAACTCACCTTTTGCAATAAGATTATTCGGGAAAAATTCAACAAGTGTAGAGCAATCAAAGTGTTATAAACGCGACCTAGTTGAATAATAGTGCGCTTTAGGTGCAAGCAAACAATAGTGAAATGATGCATATGTAATTTTTATAAACTTATATCACCCATGCATGTTTGTGTTCAAGTTATATAAGTCAAAACGTGATTTCGTAAAAGTTATATAGTTTTTATTAAGTTTCGACGCTATAACAAAAATCTATATTTTTGCCTAACTTTATAAATCCCGTAAGTTACCCTTTTTCTGAATATTTTCGTTTAATTTAAATCTCGTCTAAAAACACGCTAAGTGACCTATCAAAAGTCCATTTTCCATGACCCGAAACATAAAATGCTTAAGACGCGACCTAAAATAATGCATTTCGACACTTTATATAAATTTCAGCTTTTATCATTTTTAACTCCAAGTGTTTCGCTGAATTTTAAAAATAGTGTAACTTATTCATTTTTTAAGTTTTTGCACTTCCCGCCAAGTTATCAACTAGGACTACAAAAGACTCGTGTAAGATTTTGAGATTTGGACTCGAAAGGCCTCAAAAACGCCCTCAAAGTTTCTGACCAGATCTATATATATTTACTAGTGCAGTTTTTCCGGAAAATATTTCGCCGATTTACATTTGGTCATAACTCACTCGTTTTAAGTCAGGTTTTAACGATTTTTATATCCAAGCGTCCGCATTTAATTATACTTTTATACTTGTATACTTTCGGCTACCCTAAACTAGATTAACATTTCGAAACATCCCAAAAACAGTTTGGACAGCAAGGTTTATTTTCTTAGTTTACTCTATTATTTTGCCAACATAACCATAACTCCAAACTAGCCTGTTACCTTCCACCAATACGTCATTTCGCCAACCACAATAACAACTCGATACTACCTATTCCTTTCCACCAATTTGTCACACAAAATAACTTCTAGCAATATATATAGCCACAAATCTAACCTAGCAATTCAATAATAACTAGAATAAGTTCAAGAAAATAAACAAGAGCATATGTGATAATAAAACTTCATTTAAATGTGTAGGGCTATATTTTAACTCCAAGAACACTATTAAACTTCAAGAACCCAAGAACATATATGTTAAACTTTTTGCTAGCTTCTTTTTAAAAACCATTTTCACACAAACAAGATAGTGATATTTTTAAAAGAAAATGAGCTAAATGAAATATGAAAGAAAGAATGAAGATGAGAAGGTGAAATGCTTAAAAATGAGTAGAAATGTGATTAGAACCCTAGATTTATTAAATTAGCACAAAATCTTGCAAGTAAACCCTAGCTTAGATCTTGAAAAAAAACCCTTGAACCTTTAGAACTACCTTAGATCTTAACCTTGAATAACTTGTAAGTGCTTGCAAAATTTTTAATATAGAAACACTAGGTGGGTGAGGGGTGTCGTGAGCAAGAGAACAGGAGGAAAAGAGATGGGATAAATGTTTCTTATGTGTTGAATGAATGAAACCCTAAAGTGATAGGAGATGTTTATATAGGAAAGGTTTTAGGTTATGGTTCAATATTAACTGGTCAAGACCAACCCTAGTTGGTTTGTGTGTGTCGTGAGCCTAGGACCAAGAGGGGGAGGGTTGCAATTTTTTTGTGAGCTAGACATAAAAGAAAATGAAACCATGTCTTAAGCTTATCACATGGTTAAGTTAAGGTTTTACTAGTCAAAGTGCATGAACCAAAGTGAAAGGGACATATTGGAATGTCATTTTCTACATCTTACACATGCATGTGGTCTTGTAATATTTGAATTTTGTCTTCATTTTTTTCCTTTTGAATGGTCCGAAAATATTAGCTATGAGGGGTGTTTTGAAAATTTAAAATTTTGAATTTAGAGAGTTTGTATGATAGTATATTGAGATAACATGCAAAGATGGTGAATTTATGAGGTTACATGCATGCATGAAATGCTAAAAATGCAAAATATACGCGTTTACGTAAAAACATGAAATGCAAATGTACACAACCTATGTACATTTTTGTAATGTCCATAACACACATGTTATGGGTAGAATATGCTTAGTCTAAAGTCGATGTGCGTCCGAAGACGTTTTTCAGTGTACGTGGGATAACTTCCCAGTTTTAGGTCGAATTGACTACGTAAAATACGTAAAGTAAAAATAGTTCAAGTTAATAGTAAAATATTAACCTGTAAAATTTCTGGTTGTCACATTCTTTCCCCGTTAAGAGAGCTTCGTCTCGAAGCTGAATTGGTGGTATTCGGTGGTGATGCGGTGTCTAAAAACAAATGCAGATATTTCTTTCAAAACTGGTCTTCACGCTCCCAGGTGAATTCAAGACCTCTTCTTGAATTCCATCGTCTTGTAATAATTGAATAGTTGTCTTCAATTTTTTCCTTTTTGTAATGGTCCGAAATTCAGCTATGAGTGGGGTTTTGAAATTTAAAATATTGAATTTAGATATTATATATAGTATATTTGAGATAACATTGCAAATATGGTGAATTAATAAGGTTACAATGTATGCATGTATAATGCTAAAATGCAAAATAAACGCTTTACGTAAAAACATGAAATGGCAAATTAACACAACCTATGTACATTTTGTAATGTCCATAACACAGCATGTTATGCGGTAGACTAATTCTAGTCTAAAGTCGTTTGCGTTCGAAGACGTTTTTCATGTACTGGGATAAACTTCCCATTTTAGGTCGAATGACTACTAAAAATACTAAAGAAAAAATAGGTTACAACGTTAATATTAAAATATGTAACCTGTAAAATTTCTGGTTGACACATTCTTTCCCTTAAAGAGAGCTACGTCTCGAAGCTAATTGGTGGTGATTCCGTTTGTGAAGCGAGTCAAAAAACAAAATGCAGATATTTCTTTCATAACTTGTCCTTCAACGCACCCAGGTTGAATTCAAGACCCTCTTCTTGAATTCATCGTACCTTGATGATTAGAATGCGACTTTCCTTTAATCGCTTTACTTCTCGTTCCATAAACTCAACCTGCATCTTTAGATTAAATGCAGGCTTGTCGATTTGGATTTCTTCCAACGGAATGATGAGTGACTCGTTAGAAAAACACTTTTTCGGATTTCAACACATGGAATGTGCTATGTACCTTGCTTAGTTGTTGTGGGAGTTCGAGTCTGTAAGCAACAGGTCTAACTTTAGCTAACACCTTGAAAGGTCCTATATATCCCGGGTTCAGCTGTAACACCCCCAAAAACGTGTCGCAGCGGAATGATGTGTCCGGGGGCGTCACTTTATAATACACAACACAAGATACACGAGAACGACCTCTAGGTGTCTTTTAAAAAATAGCCTTGTTGATTTAATCAAAATCTGAATTTGATATAACATTTGTCCCATAATTGCATCACCATGAAAAACTTGAATGTATAGACTCCAATGCACTTCAAGTAAGCCAAGTATCTATATCACCTGAGAAAAACATGCTTAAAACGGTCAACATAAAGTTGGTGAGT
>BQNB010192169.1:0-11636 GCA_026074375.1 Tanacetum coccineum
AACATAACTAAAATTAACAACCTACATTCATAATTACAAAAAACATTTAATAATGACTACCCAATAATGGGGAAAAAAATCTAATTATCCTAATATTACGCCACCAACCAAGCCTGCAACAACTACATAGAAACAAACACAACATATTCCATTCCCCACAAAATATCTCCAGCCCGTGTGCAACGCACGGGTATGCATGTCTTGTAATATATATAAAAAATTAAAAATCATTAAAGTTTATTAATTACCTCCTTTTTTTCAAGTTTTTATTTTCACAAATTTGACACATATATTTTTATGTGTTTTTTTTCTCCATTAGATTTCTCCACCAAATTTTTTTAATTTTGACCAGATTGATTCAATTTTGACTTTTTATTGATCAATCAGATCGTACGATTTTGCCTACGTGACAAAATTAAGCGTTCTGATTTGTCCAATTTTTTAATTCATAAGATTCAATTTAATAAAAAACTCTGAAATGATGTAATTCTTTTATTATATAAAAGATTATGTGAACCAAATAGCCTACGTAATATAATCTGAATTACAATTCTCTCTAATTACGCCAGATTACAGCGAACCAAACGCCCCCTTAGTGTTAAACTTGATCATGTTAGCCAAATTTAAGAACCCAAAATTATCACAGTGCCTCTTTTGCTAAGTTACGGTACATAACCAACTAACAAATCAAAAGCTTATCGCCCCATTCCCATTAATGAACCAATCCATACTCGATCACCAAAGAACAAATAAAATCGGCATCCTACTATATTACCCATGATTATCGTATCGAAGACTTGGCGTAATAGAGACAAGGAGGAGACACGTGATAGTGGAATTTTTTGTTGAATTGATGGTTTAAACCACCAACTTATTTGTTTTTGTTTTTGTGTGTGTGAGTATATTGTAAGTTATATTTTTGTTTATGTGATGTATGTTTAGTTGACGAAGTTAATGATTATTACTACACGTGTTTGATGATGAAGTTAACAATAAAAATGAAATCAAAACGTGTCTAAGTTAGCGGAGATGGTACTTGAGTATTGGTGACCATTACACTTTGGGTATGTTTGGAATTGGTGAAGATAGCGGTAGCAAGAAGCATAAGAGGAAGGAAGCAGTATTTGTTTGTTTTGATAAAGTGTTTTGATAACATAGGTGTATAGTCATAATTAGTAAGAGGAAATACTAGTTGCTCGTAAATGCTACTAGAAGTCGAAATGCTGGCATTTTATGTGAACTTTAACCACTATTTGTTTCAAAACGCTACTAACACTTAGGGTTGATCACGGTTCAAAAACCAGACTATACCGACCAAGACCGGACCAAAAACCGAATTTGTCCAAAACACATGTCCGAGGACCGGACTGAAATGGTCAGTTCATGTCCGGTTTGATCTTCGGTTCGATCCGATCCAATAATGCATAATTCTCGATTTTGTGTAAGACCGAACCAGGCCGAACCGGTCTGAAGACCAAATAAGATGAAAAAGATGGACCAAAGATCGAACCAAAATATGTTCGGTCTGGTTTCTCGATCCGACCTATCCGCGATCTATTATGCCCGACATAGTAAGACTTGCTATGAAACATGCACTTTGTCTAAGGGTGTGTTTGTTTTTGTAAAAAAATGTCTGAATCACGTCTGAGTCTGACCGGTCAGACGCGGTCAGATGTTTTTGTTGTTTGTTTTTTCTTTTTGCGAGTCAGACATGGTAAGGTAATAAACATCTTACTCAATCAGAGGTGGATGTTCGGTCTTACTGCCTCTGAACCTTGCAAACTATTCAAGTGTCTCACATCTTCAAACCTTTTAAACCCACAACACCCTTCGTCCATCATCGATCAAAAACAAACTTACCTTACCTGTATCAAGATTTAAAGCTAAAACAAGTAAACACGAGTTACAAAAAGATACGAGATTCAAGGTTGTTCTTTTTGTGATTCGAGATTAAAGGAGACCAAAGACATACTAGTTTTTTTTTTTGAGTGGATAAAAGTGAAACAAGGATGACTGTTGTGTTTGACTTTGAGAAATATTATGGCACATCTCCACGTCTCCACAAATTAATTATAAGTTATTTGCTGAGCTAGACATTTTGGGTTTTTGTTGGGCCAAGTTAAATCCAAAACACCGAATATTATGTATTACAATTTGGTTTTGTGGGTTAAAATAGGGGTGTTGATCGGTTCGGTTATCGGGTTATTCGGTTTGTTCGGTTCGGTTAGTTCGGTTAAAAGTTTTTTTAAGGTCAACCCATATACTGACCCAAACCAAATTCGGTTTTCGGTTCGGTTTTCGGGTTTACCCGAATTACACAATTTATTAAAAAAAGAGAAAAATATACAAATATATTTAGCCAAAAAAATTATTTCAAACATAAAATGTGTTTTTCAATATTAGGATAAAATTTTATTAATCTTTTTATATATATAAATGCCAGGAAGGATTTTTTGTCGTGCATATGCACGGCCCAAGTGGACTAACGTGTATTTTATGATAATGAAAAACAATAGTACGAGATAAACTCTACATATTTTTAATGGATTTTAGTTTATGGCGACACTTTTTCACCCATACCTTTTACCTTCCATTTACTGTCATACATCCATACCTAAGTCTTTGACAAAGTCTACCAAACACAATCATTCTCCACCCTCGTCTCTTTACTACCAACCCTATCATTTCTACATTGTTTTATGAATTTTATAGCAATTATTTTCAACCATATCATAAATATAAAATAAATATTAGTAATATACCATCATGTAGAAAGCTAGACAATGTATCTTTTGTGCACCAATGTAATGGTCATAGGATACTGAAACCTAATTGATTTGGATATGTAAGGCGATCTCCACCCACTCTCCCACTCTCCGGCCAGATCCACCCACTCTCCGGCCAGATCCAGGCCATTCTAGCCGTCTAATAACCATAACAAAAAACACTTCTTGTTCCATTTTTCGCTCTCTAAACATCCATGCCTTCAAATAATAATACTCAGCCGGCAAAAAAAGATGGCAAATGGCATTGGATTTCGAACAAATAGTAATCCAGAAATCAAGAGGAACGTTCAACATGTTAACAATCGTAATTACGAGCAGCGAAACCAAGGTATTCCCAGCAAACCCAACCTTAATTTTCGTGCGGTTCATAAGTCGTATTCATCAATCTTTGTCTCTAATATCCCATGGAAAGCGACGGTCCAAGATCTTTGGGATACATGTAACCAATGGGGTGTGGTGATCGATGTATACATTGCAACAAAGAGATCCAAATCGGGTCACCGGTTTGGCTTTGTACGTTTCAAAAATGTCAATGATATCAATCAGTTAGTTTCTAATCTAAGAGTGACCTGGATGGGTGGGTTTCATTTATTTGCCGATGTGGCGAAGTATGGTCGAACTAATAATAGGCTTGAGGAACGATCTGGGGACAGCAAACCCAATGAAGGTATGAATACTCAACCTGTTCGTGACAATGCAAATGTTTTTCAGTCATTTAACTCGTATGCTAAAGCGGTCTTGGGCAATAAATCAGTGGGTGTGTCGGGCAATAATGATGCATGTAATAGTGGAGAAAAACCTGTGGGGGTGTCGGTTAGTAATAAGGCAAATGAGGAATCGAGTAATGAAGCGTTGATGTTTATCTCGGAAGATGATTGTATAGATTTCGATGGTATGGAGCGTAGTATTCTTGCTAAAGTAAAAGATTTAAGTGTCATTACGGATCTTCTGAAATATATGTCTTCTGAGGGTTTCGTTGATGTTGGTCTTAGATACGTTGGGGGACGTTGGGTTTGGTTGGAATTTGATTCTACGGATCAGGTGGAAAGCGTCAAGAATTCAAAGGTGTTAAATGAGCTATTTTTGGAGCTCAAAGATGTTTCTTACGATTTTATTCCGGATGAAAGATGTGTTTGGATAGACTTGGTGGGTTTGCCATTGGCATCATGGGCTCCAGAGGTTTATAAGAAGTTGGGTGGTCGGTGGGGATGTAGTGTGTTTACTGATATGGTCAACGACGGACCAATGTCTCATGGGAAGGTTTGTGTTCTTACAGAGTCTTTACATCGTGTGCTAGAGTCCTTTAAAGTTTCGTATCGTAATCGATCTTATTGTATTACCGCTACTGAGTTTGCATATTGGGCGCCTAATATTGAATCGACGGAGGACAAATCCATGACTGATTCTCTCGAAAGGAAGGATGACGAGGGTCCTAGTTTGGATGGAGGATCGGAACATGAGGAGCCTTTGGATGTTGATAATTGTGATTCGGTTTCGTCTAAAGATGATAACAATGATTCGGATTCGTCTAGTGAAATGTCATCAACTAGTCGGCTTATGCGAGAGGTGGATGTTCGTGGGGTGGATAGTGATCATGTGGACTCCTTTGAAGAAGGTGAGATCATTGGTGATTCGGTCTTGAATAATGATGGGTGTGTTAAGGATTGTATGGAAAAGAATTTGGACGATGATGTTGAAAAAGATATTGAAGATTGTTCTAAAAATGTTACTGAGAAATGTGGGGTGGTAAATAATAATATGTCTAATAATGTGGAAGGCGAGATTCTTGAGGATCATTTTGATGGTGATCGTGGTAATGATACCATTGAAGATTATGCGGATGTTAACCCATCGACTAACGTCTCTTTGGAAGTTAATATCCCAGAAGTTGCAAATGATTCTAGCATTGTGTCTCCATCCCTCTCTTGATAGAAGTAGTGATAAGGCAGAACGATTAGCACATCATAATAACGGTTTGGATGATCTTGATATTTCTCTGCGGAACAGGTTATTACATCAAGATAAGTGTCGGGTTAGGTCAGTTAAAGCTGCTGTAAATGAATCAGCATTGTGTCTCCCAGCTTTTACTACGCCCCCGTTGTACTGATCAAAACCATGCTGAAGAGTCCATATTCTAACGTGCTTGATTACGTTTGTCCACTAATTACCGATGAGCTAGAGATACTGAAAAACTAGAAGCTGGAGCTATAGAGACCCCCGATGGGAATGTTCAAGGATCCTTTTCCTCTCTCCGCAGCAATAAACTTATGCTGAAAGATTAAATTCCTAAGTGGAATCTAAGATTTGGAGTATTATGGCAACGAAAAGAAACTATTCTCACTACACAGTGCCTTAAAGAGACGACACAAAGGATGCCGATTAGCTCTCTTTGCATTTGTGGTATGATGCAACGGGTGTTCGGCTTTGTTCATGGGAGGTCTTTTTTTGGCGTCGCGTTGGG
Source organism: Tanacetum coccineum (assembly GCA_026074375.1). Lineage (NCBI taxonomy): Eukaryota > Viridiplantae > Streptophyta > Magnoliopsida > Asterales > Asteraceae > Tanacetum > Tanacetum coccineum. The sequence goes on from BQNB010192169.1 coordinate 5,248, forward strand.
ATCTCCTTTCTGATTTTAGTAGCCAATCGGGTTTTTGCGTGTTTGTCTTGTTTCGTTAGAACTTATTTTGTTCCTTACATTCTTTTGTCTGTTGGATCATTTTGCGTGTGTCTTGTACTTGCTTAGTTCCTATATTTCTACTAGCATTTTTTTAAATAAAAAAATTAAATGCCGTTCAAAAAAAAATGTAATGTCATTGATTAAGTTAGTCAAAATTTGTTTCATACATATTTTTATCTATGTTATTCATATGAAAGTATTAAAATTACTTTAGTTTACTGTTAAATATTTTTCTTTAATAACGATTGAAAACAGATGTAGTCTCACGTATACAAACGATGTCTAAATTATAAAGGATAAATTAGATAAAAATAAAGAGCCATCTTTTTTTACAATGAAAACATCAAAAGTAGATAAAAAAAATATAGTAGGTACATGATAACATGAAGTTCATGACCATTTCTCCTATTTAAATTTGGTTTGGCAGACTATAAAAAATGATTTGTTATTTTCGAACATGACAAAGAAATTCAAGCATCTCAATGAATGGATAATCAATTCTTTTTTACGGGCCAAGAAGATCCAAAAAGAAATTATATGACAATAATATTTCTTACATACTATGGAGTATGCATATTTGGTCTAATAATTTGGTAAAAAGATTATACATATGTTAACTGAGCTATACCGATAAGGTATCTTTGACTCGCATCACCAGACTAAAGATATCTTATCGTAGGTTGGGGGCCGTATCGGGTCGTATTGACCCATATGACATCCACAAATACAATCATACAAATTAGAAAAACTATGAAAAGTAAAAGTTGTTGCTGATCCTATACTTTATAGAATTAAAAAAAAGGAAAAAATAGTGGAGATAAAACAGCAAAGGAAACCATCACCTCACGGTTCAAACAACCCCCATGAGATCACCCTTTTTTCACAAGTCTAGTCACAAAACATCATTCACAATTTTCTTCTGATGAAAAGATTTTTGCTTCAGTTCAATTTCTTCGACGTACTAAACAAAAGAAAAATTTTATTGTTTATAAACTAAACAATAGACTTATTTGATCGAAAATTACAAATATAGTTATAAAATAACTGAATTTTATTAACCAATAGACTTATTCGAAGAACCTAAAATTGACGTTTAACAAACAAATATATAATCAAAATATCATGAGCACATTTATGTAATATTACATAAACGAAACTACAGATTTTAGACTTAACAAAGTTGAGACATAGGCTTCCATGCATAATAAAGAATTCAACAGGTTTATAAGAGAAAACTGTTTAATTGTGTATTTCATATACACGTATTTCTACTTATATTAATTTCAAAAATGAAATACATTAAAATTGCGAAGCTACTCCGTGTTAAAATCTTATCTCAAAACGTTAAATCACTTACAAATTCTTTTGCATCAAAAGCATGCACATAAAATTATCACAAACATTAAAATACGGAGTAAACATTATATCAAAGTTTAGCATGTGAATAACTATATGAGATCACCTGAAGATCTAGACATTTACTTTTCAAGCGAGGTCATAATCATTTTGGATACTATAATTAAATACAAGTACAGATTCAACATCACACAATGCGACATGCTAACTAATTAACGTTTTTTGAGGATTCAAGTTTTAGAAAGAAAAACCATCAATGACAATTAACAGCTAACATGAAAACAAAATGAAAATTCAAGATTATAATCCAATGCAACATATACATAATACATTCACCTATAGCAATACAAGAATCTAGGAAGAGTGGTGATATTAAATTAAAAAACCAAACCCATATTTGACTCGATAGCAGCTAGAAAGATGAAACTAAAAAATGAAACCAAATCACAATCTCTGGTAAAGAAACCAAAATTATTACGACATATATCATGTCATCAACAAAAAGAATACACACCTTATTAAATTAAAGAAATAAGGAAACAATGATCTTGTTGTATGAAGACCTTCATTGAGTTAGAATGGTTGATAACAACCATAAACGTGCTGTAAAAAGGAAAAAAGGAATCAAGAAACTGATTAGTATGTGAGAGAGGAAAAAGCATATAAAAATGTGCGTGTGGTGACTGTGAGCTAGCAGTCAAATTAAAGGACCTTCTCTCCATGTATAAAAAAAACCTAAATTAAAAATGTTTAATTGAGAATACCCAACAGTAGCCAACTATTTAGCTACACGTGTCAATGTTATAGAGTGTTACAGTAATTTTGAGGCTCTTGTTTATAATATAGGTAGATATATATATAAATATTAATATTAATTTTTTTTATATATAAAATTTTATTGATTAATATATATAATATATATTGTACTATATAATATAATATGTGCTAAATATACGTATTTTAAAAAAAATTTTTTTAAAAATGAATTACTGACATGACGCCACCAAATCAAAGATGACATGGCACCAACTATGACATGGCAACCTACATGTCATAAATTTTTAGTAATTTTCGTATTTATTGATTTTTAAATAATTTCGTATTTATTGATTTTTTTTTAATAATTTCGTATTTATTGATTTTTAAATAATTTTCGTATTTTATTTTTAAATTTCCGTATTTATTTTAAAAAATTTGACATTGGCAAGGTTTGAACTTGTAACCAAGTGATTAATATGCAAAGATCTTAACCAACTGAGCCAACTGTTGATTTGTGTTTTGATATCCAAAACAATAATAATAATTAGTATTAATGTATCTTGATATCTTTTGATTTTTAATAAACACAAGGACATATTCTATACTTAATATAGGTTTGACCAAACCAACACACTCTTTCTCTAGTACCCTAATTATTGTACGTCGGAATAAATCACAACCATATCAGAATGCACTTCAAAAAGCTGGGCGTTGCAGATCCTGACGGCAAGTCGAATAATAAACAATGAAGATAGTATTTTCTTTTTCATAAATTCCTAAATCATCATATTTGCTATACAATTTTTATAGGTTATATCTTACCATTGGTGTATATTACATAGGTAAGATGTTACACTGATACTTATTGTATGTTGTCACATCATCTTCTTCCATGTACTTTTGCAAATATACAGTAAATAATTTGTTCTTTATGTAGTTGGATATAATGGATAGGGCCACTGATGCTTGCAATCTATTACTTGGCAAGCAGGTTGTTTTATTTCACTACTTAGTTGTCTTATTGTGTAAAAGATTGAAGTTGTACACACCTCCAATATAAAGTTCGTATAAACCAATGTTGTCTTATTTTTTGTTTTTGTATAAGAACTATGAGAACACCTTCACTTGTGTTCGTTTTTTCTCTTGTATAACAATCTACAACTGAATTGTTAATATTATATTTCGAATGAACTTTTATATTGTTAAACGTAAATCAAAACATCATGCACCAAACTAAGAATTAGCTCATTTTATGAACAAACGCATCAGAAGTGCTATGTATCCCTTATTGTGTGTCAAAACTGAAATCAATTTATTTCTCTCTTTTCTGATCTTTTGATCATTAGTTATAGTAAACCGATAGTAATCGAGTATTATACTAATTTCACAATTGAATTTGCAAAGTTTATGTGCATATTGCATATTAGGCTGGTGTTGCATATGGGTTGCTATTGGTGTGCTTGATGGGTGTTCCATTAGAGTTTTGTTCCCGATGATCTCTTATAGTCATACAATAATTTTTACTACAATTTACGGGTAAATGACTTCTTCTCACAAACTACGTACCAGTCTTAAACTTTTTCGGTACGATCTTTCTACATAGAGTAAATGTTTATTTGTGCCAGGTTTTTAGTTTTTTTGGATTTGTTAACAATAATGGTTAAGATGATATTGTGTACATTAGTAAGCCAAGAGCTTAGCAAGGATGAAAACCCTTCTTAGCTGGATACATTAAATTGGTTTACATATTATATGATATTAAAACCTCAATCTATTATCAATGTAAATTGTTAATCCGATAATCAAGAACTTTTTAAACATATCTTAATAAGTCTCAAGACTTTGCTGTAAGTTAAAATATCACAATCGAACCATTAACATCTTATATCAAAATATAGGTAGATAAAATGTCATTTGGAGATTTTACAACATGGTGGGAAAGATCCTAATAAATCACAACAATATGCAATACATATATGGTCCCCGTGCATGACAACAATAAAAACAATATTCGATATATGTATCTATAGTAAGTTAATAATAAAAAATCCCCTAATTATACCATTCGCCAAACGACTTTATATTAATTTGAGCTACAATCAATGCCATGGACAACTTCATATATGCATCATGCTTGTGATATTTTAATCAATGAGTTACACAAGGAAGAAGATACATTTTTCATTTAGGTGACTTAGATAAAGATGATTGGATATTTATTAGCAACAATAGCAACATAGCAATATTATGGAGACAATAAATATATAGTTGCAAAACCATAACTCTAATTATTTTTCTTATTTTTTCGGGGAGAGGGGGGGGGTATTGTTTTTTTTTGTGGTGGACAGAGGAGGGGGGGGGGGGGGCGGGGTTGCTTCTGGGGTTGGGGGGGGGTCGTCTTGTTTTTTAATGGAGATATTTTTTTATTCTTCTTTTAATATTGATATTACGTTATAGAAAATTATTATTTTTTTATTAAATAAGTAATGTTCAAAATACTAATAATGATAATGCTTAAATAATGTTTAAAATACTAATTTTTTTGTGGCCCGTGTAATTTTGCACTCCTAGTAAAAAAAAGTATTTATATAAAAAAATATTTTTAATTTGTTAATTGACATAGTTAAGTATACTAATGAAATTTAATTTTTCGCATATCTTATTATTGTAAAAAGATTAATGACAGTAACAATTTGCAAATAAAGATGTTTAACACATAGAGTTACAATATATGACTACTTTGTGAGAATAAATCGACACAAAATGTTGAATGTTTTTTAAAAAAAATATTCTCACGTGGCACAACTATATTAATTTTATGACTAAAATGCTCTATATAATTTTTAAACATGTTTATGTTTCGTAAGAATAAAATTGGTTTTAAGAATAAACTGATTTGTACCTTCTACGTTTCAGACATTAAAAAGAAACAAAACAAACAAATTATTTCATTCAGAAATCAGACATTTGACGCAACAGCATTCAAGTCAGATGAGCGAGTCATATTCAAAATTCATAGCCACTTAATAACCAACAACAACTTAATAATCTTAAAAAAAAAGTTTTATGAACAAAACCCGCCCGTTGGGCGGGTTATGTAACTAGTATATATATATATATATATATATATATATATATTTATATAAATTCGGTTTTCGGTTCAGTTTTCGGTTTAGACTGTCAAACTCATATCCAACCCGAGAACCGAATTCGTAGTTCGGTTCGGTTCAGTTTTGGCAAATTCGGTTCGGTTATTAGTTCGGTTCGGTTATTTTCGGTTCGGTTCGGTTTTGGTTTTCGGTTTTTTCGGTTATTTCGGTTTCTTTGCTCACCCATAGGTTAAAATGATATCAATTTTGGTTTCGTTAAACCGAAGAGTTGAAATGATAACGGTAACACGTTTGGTTACATAGTTGAGCCGAAACAGTGTGTTTGTGAGCATATACTTAAAAAAATGGATAATTAAAACCATTAAGACAATCATAAAAAAACAAACAACATTATTTCATTAAGATTCAGACTTTATAACCATCCCAAGATGCGGTAGTGAGATTCATACCAAAAACATCTTAACGAAACAGACAAGATCCCGATATGAAGCACATAAGAGCGGAGGGAATCGTGGTGCCATCGGCTGGCGCCAAGCCTTTGCGCCAGAAAAAAGAATGGCGCACCACTCCATGGTTCTGTTAGCTAACAGCCGACGCCATAGTATTTTTATTTTTTTATTTTTTTTGTGTGAAAAATTAGCCATATGGCACGAGTTTTGGCTATGGCTCACCACTCCATGGTTCGTGCCAAGGCCTCTCGGCTATAGCTCAACACTCCACTGAATTCTGATGTCATACCAAATCTGGTGCCAAACTCCATTTTCCTCGCTTTTTTCTCTATGGCACGAGCATATGACACCACCACTCCCAGTGCTCTAACGAGTTTACTGGTAGCTTACAAGGCTATTCCCGTAACTTCCCCTCAATCACAAATCTCACTTCACACTTCACATCATCAGACATCAATCACCACTCCATAAACCACTACGTGATCCAACAAACACACACACAAAACACACACACACACTCCACCACCGTAAACCACCACAGATCCACCATAAACCTTCCATAAACCACCAGATCTCACCGGAGCAATGGCTTCTCCGGAAGCCACCACAGATTCCCGCCTTATCAACACCGTACTAATCCCAGCCCTAGAGAAAA
>BQNB010192170.1:0-11636 GCA_026074375.1 Tanacetum coccineum
TTAGCTTATTTTTCCTTTTTGATAACTTATTTGTGCTTAACTAGCTTATCAGTTTATCCTCTATAGACTTAGTGTAAAAATCCATTTCTACCAGTTTTTAGCTTATTTCAGTGCTTATTTGTAGTTTATAAAAAAGTTGTTTTTTTTAAAAATGCTTATTTTTAGCTTAACTAAAAAGTTGTAAATTTTTTTTGCAAAAAAAATATATTAAGGAAGGTGGAAGTCCTAAATTAGCCAGGACTCGAACTCGGGACCTCAACACCCTCAACCCAATATATTTAACACCACCCTCTACTACACACGTACCCTTGGGTTCTGTTATAGTTTGCAAACATTATTGTTTTATCCCCTTTTAGCCCTTTTTAGCTTATAAGCCTTTTCAGCTTTTTCCCAGCTTATTCAAATAAGCTGGCAACACCATTTTATTTTTCATAGATTCTACTCATTCCGAAGTACTTTTCTGTATTTTTTTCAGATTTTTCTCGTTAAGTTTAGTATTTTTAATCATTTTTTCTTATTAAAACTGTTTTTAATTCATAAAAAATTATTAAAATGTTAAAAAAATATAATTATTTTTTTCAAAATTTTCTTTTATCATTTAGCACTTAGGAAAATTAGATTTGTTTTCGTAGGGTTAATTTTGCAAAATTTAGTTTTTTAAAGAACGGGATTCGAATCTCGTTCTCGTTTTTAGGTTTAAATCATTTTTAGCTTTCGTTTTTAGGTTTTCTTTAATCGTTTTTGCATTTTAATCTTAGAAATTAGAAAATTCAAATCCAAATCTCTTAATCCATTCAATTCACGCGATCACGAACGTTCTCGATTTTCAATTGGCACCTCGTTGGGAGAACGACCCAGGGGATTTTTGATTTTCCTTTGGTCAAAAGGAATTTCTTTGAGTCTTTCATAATACGTATACTATAATTGAATTATAATTATTGATTATTATTATATATTTATATATCTATATTATATTTATATATAGTAAGAAATCTGTGGTTATCAGCAGTATTAACTGCTTTTGGCCTAGCAATAAAAATTTTTCCCTTAGCAGTATTAACTTTTTGGCTAAAATTTTTGTTAGTTAATGCTGTTCTTATTTGATAGGGCCTCTTTATAGTTGATTGTGCTGATTTAGAAAAACGTGACATTGGTCTAGCACTATAAACTGTAGTTTTGGGATGAGCAGTATTAACAGGCCTAGTAGTATTAAGTGGTCTTAGGCCAGTTTTTATTAAAACTGCTCTTGGAACTATGTTCCTGTGAGCACTAAGGTGAGCCTTTTTAGCTGAATAATTGTAATTCACTCTTGTATAATTATTCCCAGATACCACCTTTCCCTTTGATAGTAATTGCAGTTGGCCAGCACATGGTCAAAACTTCCACAGACAAAACAAGCTTTATTGTACATCACAAAGTCACTTCCTAGCTGTTGGGACTTCTGATTATTCCAATTTCTTTTATTTCCCCTAGGACCTTGTAACCTATATATTTTAGCATACTTAACTGGTTTCCTAACTAGTTTTTCTTGTTGTTTAGGTCTAACAAATTCTATCTTAACAATAGTAGGAAAAATAGTTTTCTTCTCTAACTTATCATTTAACACCAACTCCTCAACCAATGGGGCATCAGGAGATTCCCTAACCTCATTAGAAGTATCTTCACTGACACTCTTACTAGTCTTAGGTCCATAGCCTTCAAACTCAAGCTATTGGAACTCCTCTAGACTAGAGTTAGACAAATCAAACTTTGGGGGTGAAAATAGCCATGTATGGGGAGGTGGAACATCATTATAGCTTTACAAAGCCCTAACCCTATCTACTTTTTCATCATGTATCTTGAACACCAATTAATTGTCTAGACTTTTAGAAGCATTATCAAAATTTTCAATTTTAAGTTGATTGCTTTCTTTTTCTTGCTTAAGTTTTTCTAACTCACTTTTAAGCATACTAATTTCTGAGTCTTTATATGAGAATACTCTTTTTAGAACAGCAAGTTGCTCACAAAAAATAGCCTCATTCTTTTATAAAAGATAAGTTCCTCTTCTACAGATGCTAACCCTTTTTTATAAGTAGCTAAATTGAACTTAGATTTGTTAAACTCTATTCTTAAATCATCAAGTTGAGTTTTAAGAGTTTCAAAGCTTTTTAGACAGGTTTTTGAATAAGTTTTGTCATTATGTACCTCAGAGTTTGAAAAGGCCATAAGAGCCATGTTTATAGGGACTTCATCATCTGCCATATAGCTCCAGTCAAAACAAGCTACATCAATAGCCACCATGGCTTTGGAAGAAGTTTCTTCCACATTTACAGTCCTTCTAGAGTTGTCTTGATTCCTGTTCCTGTTATCTTGGTTCCTAGGTCCTCTGCACTCCCTTGCAAAGTATCCCATCTTGTGACAGTTGATACACTCTACCTTGGAGTTGTCATATCCAGTTGTGTCACTCCCATTGATAGTGATCTTTCTAACAGTTTTCTAGAAAAATCTTCTTGTCCTCATGCTCAGCAATGATAACTGCCACTTTAAATCCATCTCTTCTAAGTCATCTTCATGGATTTGTACAAGGTCCTCATGTACAAGTTGAGACCCGTTTGATTGACTGGCCAAAAATGCATAAACAGTGGCATCACTTAAGTTAGCAGTACTAACTTGAGTACTAGCTGTGCTAACTTGAGTGCTAGCAGGGCTAACTTAAGTGTTAGCAGTACTAACTCCATAAGTAGTATTAACTTCATTAATACTGCTAGGAGATGACAAAAAAGCCATGTTCTGAGAACTTGAGCTTGCAGTTCCTTTAACCTCTTGTTCAACAATCTTGAAATTGTTGTAGAGATCATCAAAGCTCACTGTGTCTAGATCAGGTTTATTCATCTAGACCATAACATAAGTATTCTACTCAGAAGGCAGACCTTCCTCAAAAATTCAAACTGATGACTCTGTGAAATATTATACGCCCAAATAGCCAGTGACTACAATCTTCGAAGCCTGATAAAAATAGAGACAAGAAAACTCTGTTCTTGGAGCACTAAAGTTCTCAACATTTTTCCTTCATAAGAGGACTTCTGAGTCTTCTTTGTGGTTTCATTACCACCAAATCTTGTTTGTATAGCAGCAAACAAAGTCTTAGCATCCTTGTACTGATTAAATGTTATTAGATGTTCATTAGGAAGTGCCATCAGTAACATACTTCTTGCCTTTACATCATTCTTCACTTTGAGTTGTTCTCAGTAGATTTACAGACCTGGTATTAGTGTAGTTGAGGTACCATCAGCATTTGTTGTTGTTTGAGCTGCTGGTCTTGCGCTAATGAGTTCCAATCTCTATGACTCCAGTTGAGCATAGTCTTGTACTTTAAAGTATGCTCAGATATCCTTAGCCTTCACATACATATCACGTCTTGTTTGAATGGCAACATTGCAGTAGTAGTGGTTTGAGCAATTTCTAGATCCATCTCTTCCTTGTGAGTAAAGGGTTCTTCTTGTTAGTTTCTTCTAGATCAAAGTTTCAGAACACAAGCTCTGATACCACTTGTTGATCCCAACTTAAGATCAATTCCTTAGCTTGTAAATGTTAAGTTACTTTGGATAAATCCAAAACAACTATGGTAGAAACTTTGTGAATACTAAAAAGTATGCATAATCTACTCTTTAATACTTAGAGGGAGATTAATGAAACAGTAAACTGTATGAACAATGATATTACTAAAAAGATCCAATATTATTATTATCAATAATACGAGTACTATGTGTAGTACTAGGGTTTACAACCTTAAAGCTATATATAAAAAACGTTTATCTAACACCATAACCTAGGATCTCCTTTTATACACTAAGGAGTCCTTTACAAGATAACTATAAATCTTCTATAATTTTAATCTTAAACGTATCTTTCTAACTTTATAAGATATACACTTAATAAGTCAATATAAATCTCTTAACAAGTCTTTATCACTTTAGCAGTCTTAATCTTCATCCAGCAGTCTTAAGTCCTTCAGCAGTCTTAAGTTAGTACTGGCAGTACTAACTTACTCTAGCAGTACTAACTAGTTAGTACTGGCAGTTGTAACTTGAGCAGTACTAACTCTTGGCTTGGCAGTACTAAGTATGAAGACTTTTAATTCCCAACAGAAACACGTAAAATACTTTTTGTAGTCCTTGGTCTCACATTGAAAAGTAGTAATCGCTCGCGTCGTGAATCCTTGTAAAGAAGATGTTACGGCCTTTCAAAGTGGGTGTAAAAACTAATTTTGAACAAAGTTCCAGTATCTATTTTTATTAAAATAGTGAGTTGTTAGAGTAAGTTAAATGACGTTTTTGGGCGTTTTGGAGTCCAAATGAGCTATAAAATCCTTAGAAAATATTGTAGTATTGTTTAAATACATTTCATACGAGTCGTAAGTTTCCAAAAATATTAGAAAATAAGCAAGTTACGATTTATTAAAGATGGGTACAAGGAAAATATTGTAAAGCATATAAACATGAATAAAAATAGCGAACTTGACGTAAATCTTATTTGACTTATAAGACTAAAACGTAAACATGTAGAAGGTGAAATAAAGTTATAATAATACATATGCATCATTTCACTACATTTACATAATTCTAAATTGATCCCTTATTAATTAGGTTGCGTTTTGGAACCGTTGTACCATTTCACTTGATTATTATATTACCGAATCATTTCTCTTACTTAAGGTGAGTTTATAGCCTCGCTTTAACTTGTTTAAAACTGTTTTACAAATATCAGGATTAGATACATTGCTCATTTTTACTTATGGACGCAAGTACCTTTTTACATGATTACGGATTAGCCTAAGTACCGATAACCCACTATGCCCACTATCATAAACTGTTATTTACTTGGTGTAAGCGCGAGTGTTATATATAGATCTATTGGGATTGACATCCCTATTCAAATAAGTAGCATTTACTTGTTTTGAAGTTACCGAACTAACGGACGTATACCATGTCAGAACTTTAGGTGTCTCGGGTTGGATACCTATTCGGGCAATTTACTTTGCATTGATTTGCATACACAACTTTGTGTTAGCTTCGGTGTCATGGGCTTAGTGTAATCGTAATTACTTTTTGTGATATTGTATGTGTTACAGTTATGATACACTTTGAAATCTTGCGGTCCACTCTTATTAATTACTTAAACCTATGAACTCATCAACTTTATGTTGACATTTTTAAGCACGTATTTCTCAAGTGCTTAATTCGTTATAACGTTATTGAAGTGCATTGGAGTCTTCATTCATCAAGACTATTTTTCATGGATTTCCAATTGCATTTAATTATTCTCGTTGTATTAAAACTATGATTTTCTTTTTATGCAAACTCATGGGACCACTTGTTAAAACTTATTTATTTTTTATCGTATCAACGAGGATATCTTTTAAATGACTCATATAGATGTCGTTATCTTATATCTTTTTCTTATGTATTATGATGTAACGGCCTCGGTTACCATTCCGGTGCCACATATTTTGAGGGTGTTACAGATTGGTATCTAGAGCCAAGGTTATGAGAACTAGGTTGCATATTATGCCTAGACTATAACAACTACATAAACATTGCATCATATAAAACTTTTCATGTGCATAAACACTACATGCTTACATTGCCTATACTTGCGTTTATATTGCCTTACACACATTTTACACTTGTCTTATATAAAATTTATTTATATAAACCCTTGGTTGTCACAGCACTATGTCTCGTTCCACTATTTCACCTGACTCTATAGTTGAGAGCATTGGATCATCAGCCTCACCCACGAGATTTCTTGACCTTGCCTAAGTGATTGATTTAGAGTCCGAGCCTTTCGAGGACCCCGCATCACTAGTTGATTTTGCAGGATTGGACACAGACTCTGACCCGAAAGAGTTTTCCAAGAAGGACCCCTCGAGAGACGATTCAACTGATGCTTCTTCTGGGACAGATGGGTAATGTGTATCGACGTATGTAGGTAATTTTTATCATCAAGTTTTACTAATTATTTTTTGTCGACTTTACCTATTAACAAACACTAACGAGTAGTGTACCCAATCAGTTGTAGGTAAGTTAGTAAGTAGGGTGTCGATTACTAAGAGTGAGCGTTAATACTTAAATCTATCAGTATTTTGGTTATCTAGGTTAGTCGTAATTTTCTACTTAAACCTAAACTAACACAAATGAGGGTTTTCGGCTTGAGAAACTGGCACGTTTGGTTTAATCTAAACTAAATGAGATAAATAAGACAATTAACACACACAAGAAGATAAACAAACGGTAAATAAGCGGTCAAGCACTAACTCAAGGAAAACGTATCAAACAGTTTAATCTAATAAAATGTAGGAATTGTCTATGTGTGCAATGATTGCATTACTTCTTGGTGTTATATCATTCTTAAGCCAGGTGGTTCTTCTCCCTAAACTCTAGGTTTGTATTCTGGTTAATCCTGTCACAATGAAACTAAACCCACATAAAGCTGACATCGCTGATTAAAATCTATCAAGGAGTTGACATTGGTGGATATCAAAACCTATCTCATCGAGGCTTTACCCACTTTTGTTCAACCGTTATATATATACTGGTAGTCCACGGTCCAAATCTCTATCTAAGGAAACAGAACATTGATATTTGCTTAATTGTATACTAATTTACCCGGGATTTTGCCTAATAAAAGCCAATAAAATGCCAAAAGAATAGAAAATGTGTGCTTTTGTGTCCAATTGTGCAGGAAAGGATTGAAAAGACAAAAAGAAGCTTCTACTTGGCCCGTACTCCTAGATCGAGTTAAATGATAAATAACACATAATCAAACATAAACAGATATGAAGTGATAAATATAATCAACATGCAACGAATAAGTAAACAATCGATATAAACAAACCAAACATTAAATTATCATAACCATGGATGATACTTAAAGGTATCAGCCCACAGTCATTGTAAAAACACACAATATCATAGACGAACGATTAAAGTAAAGTAACAATACGCTAACCGAACGCTTATAGTGGAGTGTAGAGATTACAAGAGTTTTCCTATGATCTTGAGGCACTTTACTAACTTCTCTAGCTTCTAAAATTGTCTGATATCAACTGAAGGCGTTTAAGGGTCTCGCTTGCCATACTGAAAATCTATATTTTAGGGTCGCTTATTTTATAACCCTGAATCATGTCTTATGTAGTAGTAGATTATATCGAATTTTATGCTTTTGATTTGAGGCACTTTTCTGACTTTCTTGGCTTCTAAACTTGTTTGATATCAAACTTGGTGGTTAAGGGTTTTATTTGCATACTGAAAACCAAGTTTAGGGTTTTCTATTTATAAGATCTAGAAATAAGTCGATATGCCGTATCGAAAGGGTTTGATACGGCGTATTGAGTAACTTGGTGTTGGATCCACGAATATAATATACCATAATATTCATAAGTCGTCTCTGAACACGACATAAGTTCTTCTGGATACGACGTATAAGGTCTTCTTGTATGGATGATTTTGTGAAGTTAGTGCACGGATACGCCGTATTTACTGATGTGAATACGGCGTATTGATAGTCAATCTTGCTTGTACTGAATTTTTACCAAGGTTACATATACGGCGTATCTGCTTATGTGGATATGGCGTATTCTTCAAAGTCAGGCAATTGCCTTAAATTCATCCAAGTCTCGGGATACGGCGTATCTGTCTAGAATGATACAGTGTATTGGTTTGTCATAATTAGTAGACTTTCTTGAATTATTTGTTTACGCTCCAAAATGCGTGCTTTTCACTAACTTTCATTATATGCTCGATAATATCTGTAATTCATAAATATAAGCAATTAAGTATCAATTCATATATAAAATAATGTAAAACGAGCAATATAGGTGGGGTAAATGATGATAATAATTTGACGTTATTTGATGTCATCGAATATCTTCCCACTTGAATCCTACTTGTCCTCAAGTGGACTTTAGATTTATCTTATGAAAATGTTTCTTAAATGAATGTCTATGATTTTTCATTTAATCATTTTGATTCAATCACTAGCCTAAAAATCATTCCCCTGAAAAAGACACACACTTTAAATCATTCACAAGATACTTTCCCGGCCATTGCCTTGAAAAAGACACAAATCACTAACTAACTCATGCTTTAACACGGAAACTCATGCTTTGTTTGGTAGACATGAATTAGACTCAAAGATGTCTGAGTCATTATCCTTACGATCCATAAAAACAACCTAGTTGGCGTTCCTATAACAGCCAACTCCCAATCATCCATAATATAGTACAATAATAGTGGCGATATCAACCACTTGATAAAAAAATATAGTTGGTTTATTTTGCGACCAACTAAAAATATTATATAACAAAACTTTACATCGTTGGTTTATAGCAGTACCAACGAATAATCAATCACATAAATAATAAAATCAGTTAAGTTTAGATGAACCGATTATCTAACAAACCTATCCTTTGTTTCTCTTACATTTTTTTATTTATCTTTTTTTTCAATTATTTTTTTTATTTTTTTAAACAAATCAAACAAATAAAATAAAGGTGTAATATTTCACAACTTCACGATCATAATAAATCCGAATAATATTTCCATAACGCTCATGACTCATAAATAAAAATAATAGTGAAAGTAGTAAAAACACACGAACAATAAAAATAAACTACTTTTTATATATTCCCAATTGCAATGTGCAATTCCCGACCTAACTTACGATAAGAAATACACACGCGAACACAGGAAGTACATACTTTTACACAAAATAAACTAGCAACCGATTAAGGACAAATCTATATGGTAGGCTAAGGTGTAAAGGTGTAACGAAACAAATTTTTGGTCGTGTAACAAAGGAAAGGAATGGCTCAGAAGGTTTTTCTAGGGGTATCTTACTCTAAAAATGAGAGTAAACAAAAGGGTTTATACGGGGGTTAACTAACAAGTGTAGTTTTTGTATAGGCTTTTTGGTTTAATCCTAAAAATTTACCAATCTGGACAAGTCACTCCAAAGCAAGGTTTTCAAGATCGGGATCCTACACAGTATCGTTTTTGTCTTAGCAAGATCGAGATCAAAGATTAGATCGGGATCTTAAGATCGTCTTATAATGTCATTTTATTAATAGTATTTGTAATATTATACAAAATCTACAAATTATTATATATCATAAACACAAAATTATATGAATATTTTATAGAAATATTGTCATAAATTATGTTTATGACATGTTTAAGAAGATAAACATGTTTTTTTATAATTGTACAAAGGACAAACATAAATTTGTAGATTTCTAGTTTGAGATTCGAGAAAAGCAAGATCGGATCCTATTAGATCTTAAGATCCCATGGTCAAGATCGAGATCCTATAAGATCTTAAACTTGCAAAGATCCTACGTAGGATCTGGATAGTTTTTGCTTTGCAGTATCATAAAATCATAAGATCCTAAGATCAGGATCGAGATCTTAACAACCATGCTCTAAAGTACTTATTATTATGGTCTCTAATAGTATACCAAGCCAAGCTCTAAACTTTACTCAATCATCGGCACACTCATATATTTGTGGATTTTAGTATAATGGGGAAAACAGAATAGGCTTAATCCTCACAGCATGGAATTAAGGGTTATGTGTGCGGGTCATGCAACTAATAATCTCAAAAAATATGCTAATTTTTTTTAAAATTAAAGCATAAATTAGGCATATTATTATGAAAATAAGGACAAATAGTCTTCTAATTCTCCTCCCCCCACTTGAGATATATAACGCCCATGTTGTATAAATATAACATAAAAAACAGGAAGTAAAACAATTAGAACAGAAAACTCCCCTGAGATTTGCTCGATATGATCCTCCATGATGTATATATGAGCAAGAATGTGTGTTGTAAAAGCGTCTGAATACCAGCATGACTACAACACACATAAGATTCTAGATAATATGTGTACCACCAATTTCATTAATTCTTGTTCAGTACATCCATGTATTAATCTCAGAAAACAATAGCAATCGTATCTCTAAATAAACGTTGGTTAGAAAATAAAATAAAAACAAAAAATTGTACAAGACAGTAGATACGTCATATTCGTGTTTCAGGATACTCCGAATCGAAGCATGTGTGAAAAATAATCCTAATACAGGCCAGAGGTCAAATACGTTATTTCAGGATACTCAATAACAAAAATTGAAATTACATTTCGAGTTGTCTCCCGGCAAGCACTTATGTTTACAGAAAAGTCTTTAAGTTAGACTTGCTTTAGCTCAGTCCATCTCATTAATGCTCACGTGTCCACGTGTGAGCCATTCGCCCTTCTTCTCGTCCCTTATGTATTCGGGTCTCAAAATTAAGACTCCTTTGAACAATTCTTGTAGCTTTTGATATGGGTGCGACTTTCCTTCTAGTTTGCCACGTGCACTTGCCTTGGGTATTGGCCGAATTTTGTTACATTGCTCGTTAGAAAGATGTTTAAACCTTAGATGTGACCTCGCTATTTGATAAGTGACACTATCATTACCATTGTAAATGGTAATAAATCCATCAAACCGTCTTGCTTCAACACAAGCATCCCTACTAAACTATTTCCCAACAATA
This sequence comes from Tanacetum coccineum, assembly GCA_026074375.1. NCBI lineage: Eukaryota > Viridiplantae > Streptophyta > Magnoliopsida > Asterales > Asteraceae > Tanacetum > Tanacetum coccineum. The sequence continues at coordinate 10,573 of BQNB010192170.1, forward strand.
ACATCACTCATATATTTATCACGCTAAGCATCCATATTTTCTACACCTGCAAAATCTGTGACAATTGATAATTTTCCAACAAAGATAGTGTTGGGAATTATGCATTCCTGAGTTAGTACCGTTAGTTATATTAGTTAGTACCGTTAGTTATATTAGTTAGTAACGCTAGTTGTAATTTGTACTGACAGTACAAAATGTTAGTACTGATTAGATAGTTAGTACCGTTAGTATAAAATAGTTAGTACCGTTTATAAGATATGCATGAGATATCTTAGGAAAGAATATGCATGATCTTTATACGCATTTTGTAAAGCCCATTAGGGTTTCCTTGATGTATAAAAGGAACCCTAAGCATAGTTAGTAGATATAGTTCTACACAGATCAATAGAGATCGATTAGAAATCATAGTGTTGTAATCTGTAACCTAGGCAGATTCAAGTTATAATATAAAGTTCTTTTGTGATTCTTAATATTGTTCTTCCTAGCATTATTGATTAGTTTCCGCATAATCAATAGTGTTCAAATCAGTGTTTCATTATTGTTGCTTTAGAATTATCTAAAGGAACAAACCCTTTACAAGCTAAAGGTTAAGATCTATTCAGTAAATGATCCAACAATTAGTATTAGAGCCACGAGGCTCTTGATCTAGGATCTACAAGGTTTGTTGATGTCGTGCTATATAGGAAAAAGAAGGTATGATTTTCTGTTTTAGAAGTTATGGGCTATTTTAGTGATTTTATAGTTTTTGTGACACTTTAAAGTGTCGTCTTTATACTTAAAAAAAATGACGACTATGATTATTTATGTTTGAAGTTGAGTTTGGTGAATATTAGGGTTTATTCACAAAACCCTAAATCTGGTTATGTTTGGTGAAGAAACAGCAGCTATTTGAAGATCCAAAGGTTTAATTATTTGAATTTTTGAATTCGTTCTTGAAGATGCAGCAGGCACGTTCTATGTTAAAGCTATATAATAATGAAAACAACAGGTTTTTATAAAGTATTAGCAGTTTGGAATATGATACGTTTATTTGGGCATGGTATCTGCTATGATATGAAAATCCC
>BQNB010192172.1:1289-11636 GCA_026074375.1 Tanacetum coccineum
TATATATATATATATATATATGTATATGTATATTGGTTATTGTTGTGTAGTAGCTTAAAGTTATTAAAATAAGAAGTCATCTTAACCGTTAGATGTGTCATTAATAATGATGGTTGATCAAAATTAAAAGGATGGCAATTTTGTAGTTTTTCATATATTGATGGTAAGTTACATAACAATATTTTGTAGACTTCCATTTATCTGCCTTGAAGATTCGTCATAAGTTAAACCCATAGTCTAGCATTTGGTTTCATATCTTGAACAAACTTTCAACAAACCCTAAACCCATAGTCAAGGCTATCTTCAAGGAAGTAATCTTCAAGGCTATATTCTTCTTTGAACAAAGTAAAGCATGTCATTAAGGCTATATTAAGAAGAATTTTTTATTTAAGATCGAAGAATTTTTTTTCGATCAAAAATTTTATTTTATTTTAAAAGCAACTAAGAATTTTTTTTAGTTACGTTTCAAAATGGCTTCCCACAATTCTTTAAGAGAAACTAAGAATATGATACATGTTTTTAGTTATATATTATACATGTTTTTTAACCCACAATTCTTTAACATTAGTTGCTCTCTAATGTTAGGTATAACAATGGGTTAACAATGTTTTTAGTTACGTTTCAAAAGAAAAGAGCAACTAAGAATTTTTTTTTACCTTGAACAAAGTAAAGCATGTCATTAATGTTAGGTATATTAAGAAGTAATCTTCAAGGCTATATTCTTCTTTGAACAAAGTAAAACATGTCATTAAGGTTCTTGACAAGATCCTTCTAAATCCACCACCACGTGTCTCGCGACCACCTCCCGGGTTCCCACATCCACTATCGAGATTTGAACCTCTACTATCAACTCAACCATTGTTTGTTAACATTAACGACAATACAACTCATCTCCACAACAATGCACCTCCACTTGAAAACATTTACAATCCACCACCAAATCTTGGAAATCAAGATTTTCTCAATCCTCCAAACATTTTGGACTTTGTTCATCCAAATGACATGACTCACCTCCACAACATGTTTTTCCAATGTTGTAGCACCACAAGGCATGAAATCCAAATGCTCCGAAACCATGTCAACTACATGTTCTCATACATTCAACACCACCTCGGCCCTTCATCATACCCACCTTACTTTCTGCATTAGCCGCATGGAAATCTCACCTCACCCCTCGGATTATATGGGAAAACGATATTTATCCCAAGATTTAGGATCTTTTAGATGTTTTTCATTTCTAGATTTTTCTTTTGTATTAGCATTTCTCATGTGGCTTTTATGCCAAATTTTATGTTTTATCAGTTATAATGGATTTAACATTAGTTTCCTTTGTTGTGTTGATGATGGTTGTTTATTGCGTAAAATGTATATGTGTGCATATGTGGTTTTCATATATATATTTGCTTGTCTACTAACTTTATTTTGTAGCACGCATCCATGGCTCGATTCCTTAGTGCCCCAAGCAAGGGGTAGCATACACCAAGGAGGAGCACTTGCAAATTAGTCGTTATTTTCAATTTGCATTCGTAACCAAGTGACTTAGCATAAGACAAAACAAGACTTGCAAGGACCAACTTTACAACACTTTTTGCTTCGACAAAAAGGGAGAAAAAAATGTAAACTCATCTACTAAATTCTTATTTAGTAACTTTAAAATAAGCACGAGTTTAAAATTTGTCATCATCAAAAGGGGGAAATTGTTAATACAAATATTCGCACAAAAACGATATTTATATTTAATGATCTTCATGTTTTGATAATAACATATACGATGTCATACTACGTAAAAGTTTACGTAAACAAGTCCTTTAGTCAAAAGTTTACTTGACGACGACAAATCACTTAAGGTATGAATATGGCATTATTAAACATAGTTAATGATCAAAGAAAAATATTATCATTTGCATAAACCATTTCTAATAAAATGATTTAAGTTAACACATGATTAATTATAAGCTAGTTATAATAATCATGAAAGACAAAATAAGATTAAGCATAAGTGGAAACAATCTTTCCAAATCTTTCCAAATCTAGAAAATCTTTCCTAATTAGTGATAAGAAATATTTTGTTCTACAAGAATCTAATAAACTAGTTTTGTTCAGTACAAAACAATATTTTATATAGATTTGGGGTTAATAACAAAATGACAAATGATGTTCCAGCTCTACCCACGGATCCACCAAATACACGGGACGGATCCAACAGATGGTGGATTCGTAAGTCGCACGGACCAGTTGTTAGGGACAGATTTGAATTTCAAAGGTTTGCCTATAAATAGCAACCTTAAGCTTTCATTTTAAAACAACTCTTGACAAATATTTTTCACATACAACTTTTATCTTTTACATTCTTTTATCATTATACTGGTTACATAATCTATTACAAATGATCAACTCATTCCACTCTTTAGTAAAGAACACTGAAGAAGATGTTAAGCTTCAAAGTGTTATTAGTTTAGTTGTGTCATCATATTTGTGATAATAATTCACCTTGTATATCTTGTGTTGTGTGTTGTGTGTATATGTGTATGATAGGTTAGTATTTAGGCCACAAAATACATAGTGTGTGACAACGCTCAAATTACACATATTTATATATGCGTTATCTATGCTTTTATTCTTACTTATTGGTTAAATATAAGACCTATTGGTATGGAATAGAATATATTTGTTATTGTAGGTTCATATGTGGAAGAAAACACGAAGATTTTAAGCATAAACGAAGAAAGAACTCAAGTTAAAGATATCCCGACACCTATCCACTGTTTTGGCCATAACTCGGTCATACGAACTCAGATTGAGTTAATTCAAGTGGCCATAGAAAGAGAATTCAATCATCTACAACTTTGAGAAACTGTCATCTGCTGCAAACACCCAAAGTATGCTGCATTTACCCAAAGGGCGGTGCACTTTTTGTCTAATCAGCACTGTTTACTGTTTTGATCATAACTTAGTCATACAAACTCCATCTTATTTGATTCAAGCCGCCATACGAGCAGAATTCAATTATCTATAACCTTGAAAAAGGCCAACTACTGAAAATGAATAAAAGTACGCCGCACTTGCAGAAAGTGCGGCGCACTTTCCATCAAAACTGAAGGTTACTAACTCCCAAAGTGCGGCGGTTTAACCCAAAGTGCAGCGCACTTTTGAGGCGGTGGAAGAATTAAATGCAATTAAATGAAGTGTGCATTAACACGCAAAGTACGGCGCACAATTATTTTTGTGCGACGCACTTTGGCCCTCGTACCGCCTATAAAAAGCCTCCTTGGCTCTCTTATTTCACACACTCATACACAAATCAATTCCATTCGTTTGGAACACCTAGAATAGGGATTTTTGGGGATAAAGGGCTGACAAACCTTTGATCCAAACCAACCTTTGTAACACAATCATCACCACCATTAGAATCAAATATTAGAGGTGTTCTTGAAGGAATTTGGATAGTATTTCTTGTAGTTCATCAATATTCCCAGGTTTTGATCCATCCAAGAAGCATAATTGAAGTGTTATTTTGAATCTATAAGTGATTGTGACAGAATTGTTCATTGTTTTCGGATTTTGCTTCAAATATAATAAAGTGTTCTTGGGAAATTCATTTGAAATCACCATATTTTGCTCTTGGAATTGTTATAAACCTTGTTACTCTTTTTGAATATGATCTTTATTGAATTCATGATGAATGTTATGTGTTTTGTTACTTTGATTATGGAGTAGTCATCTTGTGTTTGTTTGAGCATTTTGTGATATTGGATATAGAGCGTTTGGATATGTGTTTATTGAATTGGTAAAACATATTTTATATAAAAAAATAGGCCAAAAGGATTCTATTATATATGTGGTCTATCATTCCACTTATTATATTGGTTATAATAACTTATAAAGGTCGAAAGGATTTGTTGTTATTAATCGATATAATCACTAGTTACACTTAAAGGCCGAAAGGATTTGTAACTCGTGATATCTTTATTGTCTAAACTTGTAAACACTATCCTAAACACCTCTATGTCTTAGTGATTATTGCCTAAACAAACATACTTTAATTCCTTGTTTGAATCATCTCTTAATTGCTTTCTTTACAATATTCAATATATGCACGATTTGGTTAATTTGATCCGTGACAATCTTATTAACCTTAGCACCTTAATTACTAACTATGAAAACTTCAATTCTCGTGGAACGACCTGGACTTACCTAACACTATACTATACGTATTATAAATTTAAAGCTTGTAAAAACACGCATCAAGTTTTTGGCACCGCTGCCGTGGAATTGTTTAAGTTGTTATCAGTTTGTGTGCTTGATTTTGGTGCTACTTGTTTGTTAAAACGTGTTTGTTTGCCTAAATTATGCCTTATGCATTTGTAAGTACACCGCACTTCTTTTGAAGTACGCCTCACTTCCTTGGTTTCATTTATAAATTTTGCCTCGTTAACCCGTAGTACGCCGGTTTTAACCCAAAACCGCCGCACTATCTGCAACAAAACCGGCGCACTTTTCCTAAGTACGCCGCACCTATCCATAATTTTTTTTTATCTATTTATCCATTTATCCTAATGTTCTATCTATAATAAAAACTAAAATATATCTAAAATATATAAAAATATAAAAATATAAAAACAAAAATATATAAATACAAATTATTTACTATATTATCCTATTAGCATTAATTATATAATATAAATAAAATTAAAAATAATAATAATAATGTATTTTGGCAAAATGCTTAACGTATGTATAAATCCGCTATCCTTCAGAAAACATATAGTAAGTCTAATATATAAATTAAATAAAAATTTAATAACAAGGATTTATAAGATTAAAACTATCCAAAAAGAATTCGTCGAGATCGAATCACTAAAATCTTCAAATTAAAATTCCTTCGTTAATGAATTTGTCGTCATAATATATACCTGAAGAGGATGTCGAAACCAAATAAATAATTCTCGATCATGATGATCAACCCATGTGGGAAAGTGCTAAGACCGTAGCATCGACTTCTAATTCTATCATTTCTCGACCCATTGTTGATAACAACTTTTGTTATCAATAGTACTCACTTAAATATGATTTGGGAAAACAAATTCGATGGTCATCTGCGGGCCGATCCACATGACCACATCCATGAGTTCCTCGCAATCTGCAACATGTTCAAATATGGTGAAACTCAAAGTGAAGCTGTCAAGTTTTTGATATTTCCCTTTTCCTTGTCCGATGAAGCTAAAACCTGGTTTAACAAACTTAATAAAGAGTCTATAACATCGTGGGAACAAATGAGAAGAATTTTTATAAACAAATTCTTTCCACCTTCATTATTTAACCGTCTTTTACTTGAAATCAGAAATTTCTCTCAAAACGTATGTGAAAATCTAACCGACGCTTGGTTACGACTGAAGAACATGCTTCGAAAATGTCATGGGCACGGTCTGACCAAAGGAGATGTTAATCAAATATTCTATCACGGTCTAGACGAATCCACTTAAAGAATCCTAGACATGACAGCTGGAGGAATCTTCCTCTACAAAACCCCAAATCAAGTTTTTCAATTTCTTGAAGACAAAGTCCTTTTCAAACTTGATTGGTCCACTAAATCTCAAAACGATCATCATAAAGGATCTGTTGCTTTCGCTGATGGAAGTAATAGTAATGACGATAATTCTCGATTAATGGAAGAATTGGAACTCCAACTATAAAAATGGATTCTCAATATACAAACTTAAATGAAAAAAATACAAGATATGAGTAAAAAAGGTTATGATCGTGAAGATAACAACACTTATAAAAACCGCATGAATGATGACACGCCGATGTGTGAATGTCATGAAGCTAATTACATCCAACTTGAAGATTATAAAAACCAAAATTCTCATGATTCTTATTCTCACCCATCCTATTATGATCTTAATGATTATGAGAAGTCGCTCATAGAATTAAACAATGTTGTGAGAAATGATCTCAAAGATTTCAAAAGCTGTATGCGTAGCATTAAAATTGGTTATCATAAACTTTTTAAAACAAACAAAGGTAAAACCACCTGTGTTTTAACTAAGAAAAATTCTAAAACCGTCAACAAAGAACCTCAGCCTCAAACTGATTTTGAAAAATCAATCAGAAAATTCTTGGATGGTCAAAGAGTTTCAAATATGTTTATCATGAACAATATTAACGATATGATTTTAAAAATGAAGCACAGCGAAAAGAATTTTCAAACTAAGATTAGAATCATGGAAAGAAAAATAGATGAGTGGTTGAAATCTCTAAACGTACCTTTAGAACAAACTGATGGGACTAAACCACCTCTTCCTCAAGCTCAAACCGAGCAAATGAATGTCGTATTCACCGGGAGTGGAAAGTCTGATGATCCCTTGAAAATTCAAAAAGATCCACCACCTCCTATTATCGTTAGCAATAAAATTAAAAAGGATAAACCTATTAAGATAAAGGGCTATCACGTGGTAAAAACAAATGAATATCCATTCCGTGAGTACGTACCCAAGGTTCCGTACCCTCAACGTTTGAAAGTGGATCAATCCCACCTGAACCGTGACGTCAAGGAATCTTAAGTCAAGATAATAATAATAATAATAATAATAATAATAAATATAGTTAATAATAATAATTAACCTAAATAAAAAAACTACTAAATAAAAATATATATAAAAAAGAAGAGAAGTATATTGAACTTTGTGGGTGTGTTCGCTGGAAACCTCACGAGACTATAACTCGTCCACTTGGGCCACCGAGGGGTTTAAAGGCTTGTTGCATACGCTAAATGCAATTGTGTTGCCTACGAAGGTGCGCTTTAGAATTTTACGGTTTTTGTAGTTTTGTTTATTTTGCAGATTAAATAAAATAGGTGGAGCTTGGATTGGTGGTGATAGCTTATCGTTTGTGGATGTGATATATTCGGAGTATAATATCATGTGGATATATGACACATGCTTTGGCGGATTCGTATTACGCCGTATACTTTTAGAAATTCAACCCGTGCACTAATGGTCCGAGAAGTCTCCGTTTGTCTTTATTTTTCCACTTGTCATACTTTAAGGTTTATTTTCTAATACGAATAATGGGGGCCTCAACTTAAGTGTGGGGGGAAAATAAATTAAAAAATTATTAGACTCGTTATTAAAAGTGTAAACTTTTGTTTGCCCTCGGTAATCTAAAAATCTAATCTTGTTTTAAATTTCTTTTGCCACTTAGGTTAATATATTATAATAAAACATAGTAAAAAATAATGATAAAAAATAAATAAATAAAGTTTTGAAACCAGAGATGTGTCCCGATTGATAGAGCAGATCCGACTTAGGATCGATGACATTACTCGCGCATTTATACCAATCACCCAAAAATGTAAGATTCACCTTTAGATCTTAAGAATTTGGGTATCTATCTTTGATACCTAAGATAATTTTTGCCTTTAGCTTGTTCAAATTTGGGAGTGAGCAATCATGTGTATCTATTCCATCGTTATGGATGTGTATATGTGGTTTTGTCGCCTTTTCTGGAACATTGGTATCGGTTTAAAAATTATATAAGTGTGCTGGTGATTTATTGATTCTAGAACTTGTGCTTGAAATCATTATGAGACCGCAGTGAGATCACGTTCGCGTGATATATGTTTTTTTTAATGATAAAGAGGCAACTTAGGATTAACCCAAATTAGCCCATCTGTTTCATATTATATATTCTTTTAGCTAATTACACTGATTAGCTAACCACTCAAATAAAACCCGTTTGTTAGCACTCGTCTTTAGTGCTAGATACCCCTAGTTTAACCCACTGAGCCATTCTATTCATTTTTCTTACATCCACTTAAAAAAATAAAAAAAATACAAAATTATATATGACCTTTAGCCTAGCCTTACCCCTTGTCGAAAGTCCAATTGGTTGGTTGCTAGTTGTTCGGTATGATCGGTTGATTTTTTGCTCATGGTTTGCTCGCGCTTTGTTATGAGGGATATACTATTTCAATGAAGACGAAGGTGTACAACTTCATGTTTCCAATTTTTTGTGGTGTACGCTTATATTAAGTTTGGGGGAATTGTTAGTTGTTGGAATGAGAAGAGTAGATTTTAAAAAATGATGAAAAAAAAAAGGAAGGAAAACAATGAAAAAAGAAAAAAATATATTAAAAGTGATAGAAAAAATCAAAAAGAAAAAAAAGTATGAATAAAAGTTGGATTTTTGTTGGCACTTGCGATGTATTGATATATTATGATATGTGCCGGATATATTGAGGAGATGTTTGATAACCTCATGGGTTTATGGATTGTCGTAACTAGCAATGTGAGTTTCTTGGACTTGTCGACATGTATATTATAAAACCATTTCTAGTATATATTTCCCATGCCTTATCCACACCCTTATTAACCCTTAGCCTAACATTACAACCCGAATAAAAGTCTTCTTTTGATATTTATACCTGGTGCTTACGCCATGTCGGTGCAGTTTTGTTTCTTGTACAAGCCTATGGTATGAAATGAATCATGTCTGAGCAATTGAGTGTGATTTTCCTTTTACCCTCGATTACATCATATACGAGTGTTTGAGTGAATTATACTTTTCCTTATTCGTGAGGTGCTTGTCATGTTATTGCAGCTTGAGAATCATTGGATATCGTCAAACATCTCTGTTTTCACATTTAAAAATAAAAAAATATTTTTTATAATTCGATGATTGTTTTGTAAAACTTATTATTTTTCTTGAGGACAAGCAAACCCTTAAGTGTGTGTGGGTGGGGGGGGGGTGTGTTTGCGCCTTTTGCGCTTATTTATTAAAAAAACAAAAATATTTTTGATATTCTCACACTCAATAAAAAATTTTAAAAATTAAAAATAAAAAAACTATCAGGATTTTAATATATATATATATATATATATATATATATATATATATAAGATAAAAAATATATTTCCATGTCTTGTCACCTAACACCTTTGTTTTAAAATTTCTTTTCTTAGATTTCCTTGAGGGCAACCAAAATTTTTTTCTTTAAATTTGCTTGAGGGCAAACAAAGTTGAAGTGTGGGGGGATTTGATAACACTCAAATTACACATATTTATATATGCGTTATCTATGCTTTTATTCTTACTTATTGGTTAAATATAAGACCTATTGGTATGGAATAGAATATATTTGTTATTATCGGTTAATATGACTTGTCGTGATAGAAAACGGAAGAAAACACGATGATTTGAAGCATAAACGAAGAAAGAACTCAAGTTAAAAATATATCCCGACACCTATCCACTGTTTTGGCCATAACTCGATCATACGAACTTAGATTGAGTTGATTCAATCGGCCACGGAAAGAGAATTCAATCATCTAGAACTTTGAGAAACTGTCATCTGCTGAAAACACATAAAATACGTCGCACTTACCCAAAGTACGGTGCACTTTCTATCTAATCAGCACTGTTCACTGTTTTGATCATAACTCAGTCATACGAACTCCGTTTTAGTTGATTCAAGCGGCTACATGAGCGGAATTCAACTATCTACAACCTTGCCAAATGCCAACTATTGAAAATGTATAAAAGTATGCCGCACTTGCAGAAACTGCGACGCACTTTCCATCAAAACTAAAGGTTACTAACTCCCAAAGTGCGGCGGTTTTACCCAAAGTGCGGCGCATTTTTAAGGCGGTGGAAGAATTAAATGCAATTAAATGAAGTGTGCATTAACACCTGAAGTGCGACTCACAATTATTTTTGTGCGGCGCACTTTGGCCCCCGAACAGCCTATAAAAAGCCTCCTTGGCTCTCTCATTTCACATACTCACACTCAAATCAATTCCATTCGTTTGGAACATGTAGAATAGGGATTTTTAGGGATAAAAGGCTGACAAACCTTTGACCCAAACCACCCTTTGTAACACAATCATCACTACCATTAGAATAAAAGATTAGAAGTGTTCTTGAAGGGATTTGGATAGTATTTCTTGTAGTTCATCAATATTCCCAGCTTTTTATCCATCCAATAAGCATAATTAAACTGTTATTTTGAATCTATAAGCGATTGTGACAGAATAGTTCATAGTTTCCGGAATCGGTATAAACCTTGTTACTTTTTTTGAATATGATCTTTATTGAATTCTTGATGAATGTTATGTGTTTTGTTACTTTGAATATGGAGTAGTCATCTTGTGTTTGTTTGGGCATTTTATGATCTTGGATATGGAGTGTTTGGATATGTGTTTATTGAATTGGTAAAACATATTTTATATAAGAAAATAGGCCGAAAGGATTCTTTTATATATGTGTTCTATCATTCCACTTATTTTATTCGTTATAATAACTTATAAAGGCCGAAAGGATTTGTTGTTATTAATCGATATAATCACT
>BQNB010192173.1:798-11636 GCA_026074375.1 Tanacetum coccineum
TAGATAAGATAGGAACGATTTTTTCAGGTTGACCATACAATTGCAAAAGTTCTGTGACAACCTTGTTAGTATCTCTCAACCAAACTAATTCCTCCAGATAACTTTCCTCAAGAGCATTGTTATCTGCTTTCAACTTTTCACTTTATGTTTTCAAACACTTGTTAGTCTCAACCTGTTGAAAAAGTTGTTGTTTTAAAGACACAAGTTGTTCTTCACGGTTAGCATTTTGTTTGTTACGTTCAAAAACCAATTGTTCTAAATCCTTTTTAACCTTACTTTGTTATAGATTTTGAACCTGTGTTTTGTATCACTCAAGCTTAGCTTTTAAGGCATCATTAGTAAAGCTTTGTTCCTCATTAGTCTTAACGTGGCCCGCAAGTTGTGACCTCAAATCATCTAGAATAGTAATCATAGATATTCCACTTGGTACGACAGAAGATACATCAGTTGGAACAGTTTCCACTTCGTTGTTTAATTGGTATTGATGATATGGAATTGTGTTATCATGATCATCAATAACCGAATCAACATCGGAGTCTAGTTGTTCTCCCTTGTGTATCTTTAGTGATACCTGAAGATTCATATTATCAAAGAAGTGATTATCATAAGTTTGTACCTCTGAATGAAAGTAAGTATCATTACTGGTGCCCTGTCCAGTAGATGGACCAGTCTGCATCAGATTGGCCATGAATGTTGCCGCTGCGTGAGGTGCTTCATCAACATCAAAATCGTATGCATCCTCATGGCTTACTTCAAATGTCGTAGTGGTAGTAATGGACAATGGTTCAGCATAAGGTGTTGTACACTCCACATCTGCCAGAAAAACTTCAACCTTTGCATCCAAAATAGCGCCTTTCTCTTTAGCTTCCATAAGCAATGCCTTGTCTTTGAACCACTATGAGTCCTTTGCTCGTTTCTTCTCCTTGCATTCCCTTGCCACATGTCCTTGACCATGGTAGTTGTAACATGTCACCACCTTTCCTTGAGATCTAGTGGCAGCATGTTTTCCTTTATTACCTAGAGCTCTTCGTTGAACATTCTCTATTGTAATCTGACCAGCTTGAATCATAGCTTGGGTCATTGGATTAGTAGAGGTTCTGAGCTGGTTGTTGGTAGGAGGAAACTGTTTCCGAAACCCACTAAGTAAGTTCACAATTTGGTTCATCGTTGCCAGCATGGCATCATTGGTTGACTGAGGAGCTTGTTATGGAGCTGGTACATATTGAGGTGGTGGAGTGTTAGGTCTCGAATTTAGGATCAATAAGCAATAGAGTGTGTGTTTAGGTGTTGTGTGTGTGTTTATTCCAGAGAGAGAAAGATAGAAAGTAGAGAGAGAAAGAGGGAGGAAAAGGATTAGATAAAAGATAAGAATGAGATTAGAAGACCCTTAGGAGACCCACGTCATAAATGAGGTGGTGGAGGGTAAATTTATACGCCAAATATAAGGAAGAGCAACTAGCTCATGTTTCTTAGCTTTTTAGCTATTTGTTGGGTCTCACATGACTTTATTTAAGTCACAGCCTATCACCTAACCTATACCAATAATAATTTCTCTATTCATATACATAGACTTTTATCTCTCAATAAGCGTCGTCACTTTAATAATTCCTAACAATCTTTCCCCCGAAGGGACGATCATTGAGATCTCTCTATGATTGCATTAATGATCATCATTTTATTTTTCCTAACAATCACCCCCTCCCCCCAAAGGATGATCATTGAGATCTCTCTTGTGACTTTGATCTTTGAACTTTAATGCTTGTTTGTCTTTGAGATCTATTTTTGGAAAAATATTGACTTTTCGAGATTGTTTTTTGAGTTTACTGTCCGAGTTTAGTTTCTGACAGATCTGTGATGTTAAAGTCTTTTGTGTGATGATCTTTTATGGTCATGAAATAAGTTTGAAACACACAAAAACTAGACTGAGATCTAGGAAACTAACGAAAAAGTATCTCAAGTATTTTCTTAAAATGTATGGTAGATCTATGATGATTATCCTTTTGTGTTTGTGGATCTTTTAAGGTCTTAACAAATTTGTAACACACAAGGTTACTGAGATCTTCTTTATCTCTTTCATCCCGTTTCTTATCGAAAATGAATCGTTCCGAGTTTGGATATGATCTGATTTTGGTTTTCGAGTTTGTTCTTTGATGAAATAGTCTTATCGAAGATGAAGAATAGATTAAAAAAATATTGTTATGCTCTTTTAATTCTTTTTCTTTTTCTTCGTTTTCAAACTCGAAAATAGACTTGGATCTAGATTGAATTTGTCAAAACTTGTTTATCTAGATTGAATTTGTCAAAACTTGTTTTTCAACCTATGTTAACCGAAATCTCGTGATTGACTGATTGACTAAATGTCAGGATTGAGTTTGAACTTTGACCAAAAGTCAAAATTCTGTAAAATCAGTTAAAGATCCGAGTTTGAGCCTTGTAACAATTTTTTCCGAATTTTGTTTTAAAAAACTGCTAGATATTAAAAATAAGCATGAATAAGCAAAATTTATACTAATTTTGCCATGATACTTACGATAAAACCGTAAGCATTCAATCTCGATAAAACAGAGATTAGCAAAATAAGCACAAAATAAGCTCTAAAAACTGAATAAGCACATGAAAAATCCAGAATAAGCACAACAGATAATCAGGACCGAATAAGCTCGAAATAAGTAGAAATTGACGAAATTAGCTACTGAAATTGACTTATCAGACAAGAAAAAGCTCAAATAAGCACGACATGAAGTAAGTTGGTACAAAATAAAGCTTGACAGAATAAGTCACTCCTAAAACAACACTAACAAGAATGACAACCAAATCGCTCCTGCAAGCTCTCAGACCACTTGTTAGGCTCCTTTGAACTTAAGATCAATAAGCAATAGATGGTGTTTAGGGTTTGTTGTGTTGTGGTGTTTATTCTAAGAGTGAAAGATAGAAGTTAGAGAGGAAAGAGAGAGGAGGATGATTAAAAGAAAAAGAATAGAAATGGGTTAGAAGACCCTTAGAGACCCACCTCACCAAATAGTGGTTGGAGGGTGTATGTTATACCCTATTGACAAGGTAAGAGTAACTAGCTTCTTTTTTTCTTAGGCTTTTAGCTATTTTGATTGGGTCTCGTTCTTATTTAAGTCACGAGCCTATCATCCCTAACCTATACAACGCAATATTATTTCTCTATTTATGAGACTGCTTGAATAGTAGCTTGGGTCATAGGATTAGTAGAGGTTCTGAGATGGTTGTTGGTAGGAGGAAATTATTTTTGAAACCTACTAAGTAAGTTTACAATCTGGTTTATCGTTGCCAGCATGGCATCATTGGTTAACTGAGGAGCTTGTTGTAGAGAAGGTGCATACTGTGGTGGTGGAGGAACATATTGTGAAGGTGAAGAGGTTGATTGTGTTGTCTGAGCCATGTAAGCATGTTGGTTCATCTTGCTAAGAGTCTTCATGGCATACTGTTCATAGATCTTCAAGTAAGTGTATAGATCAACATAGCTCACAGTTGATATGTCTTTGCTGTTCTTCACTATAGTAACATACTTGCCCCAATACGAAGGTAAGTTATTGATAAACTTGGTATTCCTTTAATGAACTGGAATTTCCATTTTAGTGATCTTCATGTCATTAATCAGCTTATGGAATCGAACAAAGTAGTCGTGAATTGATTCATTTCCATTAGCCCGGAACCTTTCATATTTATCAAACAAGGTCTCTTTCTTTTGTTGTTCTGTGAGACCAGATCTTTGCATGAGTAGCTCCACATTCTCCCAAATCTCTTTTTCCGTCTCGGTTTGGTTGAGTGTGTTGAAGATGTGTCTTGGGAGCCCTTGACTAAGAATGTTTGTAGCTTGAATGTCAGCACGCTCTTTTTTGTTCTCAGCCTCTGTGAACTCTTTATCAGTCTTTTCTCTTGTTACATGAGTTTGTTGTTCACCTTCTCCTGTAGTGACTGTGATTGTTGTATGAGGAGTAGGTCCATTTTTAATGGATTTCCAAATTACCTTCCCAAGAGGTTTACCACATATGTACCTCTCTATACGTATCTTCCAAGACTTAAAGTCACTTTCCTCCAACATAGGAGGACGGTTATCCGTACCAGCTGTACTTGACTCTTTATCATTTATTGCCATCTTGATTAATGTGAAATGAAAGAACGGATCTTGAGTGGTTGTTTGTGTTTGATTGAAATCAATTAATATTCACGGGATTTTACAAATCTTTGATTAAAAGCGAGAAAAGAATCGTATCTTTCGTGAAATTTTACAAAATCAAAAAGAAACCGTAAAACAATAATTAATTGATGATGAAATATTCCAAAGATTTTTCTCACATAGAAGGAAAGAAGAACAAGAATAAAATTTCTAAAATTAGAAGATTATATACCTTGAATTTAGGAACCAAATATTTACTTCCCAAAATTAACTGCCAAAGATAAAATAAAATCCCTTGATTTTAGGAAATAATTATTGACTTTCCAAAAATATAGATCTCTTCCCTTTTTACACTTCTATTTTTTTTCGTGAGGTTATTGTAACGCAAATAAGCCGAATGGAATAAAAACACACGAATAAACAGATCAAAGGATTATAAGCCGAAATTTTCTTGCTTTTTTAAAATTTTCGCCGCTGAAGTATTGAAAGTATGCGAAAAAAAAATAAACAATTGATTTCGAAAGAAAACAAAATTTCATGAGTATTAAAAGTAGTCAAATCCAAACTGATTGTCAACACCACTATCCACGCATGAACACGTATTCAAATATGACGGCTGCCTCTTTTTTTTTGTTCGTGTGTTACTCGTCCCACAAAAAAAAACAATTATAAGGTGAAACTTGTGCAAATCACATTCGTCCCATGTGAGACAGCCGACGTAGCAGACAAGAAAAAAAATTAAAGCCAAAAGCAAATAGTTGAGAATTAAGGTTCGGTTAAAAACTTTTTTTTTCTCGACACACAAGATCAAACATCCACCACTTAGGCTCTTGATACCAATTGATGGTTCCAATAAATATTTATCTCACAAAAAAGATTGAGGTTTAAAGATCAAGAGAAAAACTAAAAAGAAAAATAATAAAGGATGATTAAACTTATAGGATATATGTGTTTTGTGTTTACAGTAAATCACCACTTGCTCTAAACCTAAACAAGTGAAGGATATATATAACCCCTAGAGGGGCCGGCCATATGGGCCTTTGGATGGGCTTTTTGGGCTTTTTCTTTGTCGGCCCGATTACATTAAACATCATTAATTAACTAGCTAATAAATGCTAAATAACTACTAGTGACCGAGACTTCTTTGTTTCTAACACATACAGTGTATCTCAGATGAATCAGCTTTAGTGGTTGAGATTGATTTTACATGGTCCCTAGGGTTTGGTTATGTTGAGCCGGGTAGACCTCCAATTCATCTTTCTTGTAAAACCTTGCTCATTTGACCAATTTCAATTTCCAAGGTCTTTATCGATGCTCCTTGATTCCTTATAGCCGTATCAGTAGAAGCTCGAATCTACTTGATGATGTTCGAGTTCTCTTCGTGTCTCTTAGCTGACTCAGCCATGAACTTGGTTAGTGATTCTTCTAATGTTTGTCTTCGATCAGGGTATGAAGAATTTCCATTGTTTTGTTGGTAGGATCCTGGCCCTGCTGCTCTATACTGTCCCGCAGGTTGATAGGGTTCCCCAAACTGTGTGTAATATGCCTCTTCAAGAGTATTCCCTTCTTCCTTGAGTGGACAGTCCTTTGTATAGTGTGGTACTTTGCATAGTTCGCATCTGACCTGAGCAGCGTATACTTTCTCGTTGACTATCTTAATTTCTCTCTCGAGGTTGTTGAGCTGGGCTTATATAACAGCTAGTCTGTCAGAAGTTTTAGTACTTCTGGCTTTTGAGGATGTTCCATTATGCCATTTCTGAGAGTACTCAGCCATTTCTTGGATGGTTATTTTTGCATCAGCAGCAGTTTTAGTGGGAATGGCACCTTTAGAGTTAAGGATTTGTCTAGTGGGAACATCGAGCCTATTATAAAACAAGATAACTTACTGCATATCAGTTAAATAATGTTGGGGACATTCATCAAAAGTTCCTTAAATCTTTCCCAAGCTCGAAAGAGACTTTCATCTGGTTCTTGCTGAAAATTGTTAATCTCCTCCATTTTCTTTGCAGTACGAGCAAGTGGGCAGTACTTGTTTAGAAACTTTGTTTTTAGGGTTTCCCATTTTGTAATCGACCCTGATGGTTTGTTCTTAAGCCAACGACTTGCGGCGCTAGTTAAGTACATGGGAAAAACTCAAAGCATTACTTAATCTTGTGTCACCTCAGAAATATGAAATAAGTCAATGATCTCAAGGACTTTTTAATATGTTCGTTTGCGTCTTCATGTTCTAAACCGCTGAAAGTATTTTTGAGAAGTTCCTTGAGATATTGCCCTTTTAATTCGAAATGAGTTTTGTCATTAATCTTGGGCCTAACAACTCTTGACCCATAGTTTCCACGGGTCTTGCTTATGTATTGCTCCATTGTTTCCGTCATAATTTATGTAGTTTCTTCTTCTGAATTTTCTTTGATGTCAGAAAATAAATCGAGCTCTGGTGAACTCGATTCCACAAGACCAGGTGTCTCGAAGAGCCTCCTTTTGAGCGAAATGCACTTTTCGGGTTTTCAAAAGGTGTAATTAGTTCCTTAGTAGAACTCCTTGTCATGCATCACCTGAAATAGAGGATAATAAATCAGTAGGATAGGCTCTTTGGAAAGAATACAGAAAATTAAACACGAAAATAAACTTTAGTTATGTTACTATATCAGATGATAAATACGCCGTATTCATTTAATTTGAATACGCCGTATTGTCTGCTGAAGGTCAGTACGCCGTATTGACTACATATAATACGTCGTATTGTTTGGAAGAAAAGATATGTTGTTTAGACTGTAGATCAATACGTTGTTCTGAGTGGAAAGGTCGATACGTCGTATCCAACTGGTGGATACGACGTATTTATTGATCACACAATTAATAATGCGGGAATTTAAATACAAATTAATCACATAATTAAATGAATTACAAACAGAATTGAATTACACTAATTAGATTAATTCTAAGCTAATGGTTAGAAATACTAATAAAATTAGCCAAAAACTTTATGTGCTGTCGTGTAGGGTCAATTTATTGATTACCAAGTTTTAAATTTATATTTAGCTGACTTATCCTAAAACAACACTTTAACGGGCAGTGTACCCAATCGGGTGGAGTTTCGCGGTAAGTAGGGTGTCGAACACTAAGAGCGAGGTCGTTAACCTTATAATCTATCAATATTTTAATTACTCTACTTAAGTTAATTTTAATTACTCGTTAAACCTATGCCATGTACGTTTTCTAATAGGATTGGGGGGTTTTCAGCCTGAGAGGCTGGCACAGGTTTTATGGTGACAACAATTAATTCTAAACACAATAAACATGCAAGAAAACAATCAGAAGATAAAAGAGTGGTACAAGCCAATGATAGAAAACTGTATTAGCCATATTAAATCTGATTTAACGTTGGTTTGTTTATTTAGTGTAATGATTTCTTATCTCGAAGCGGCATATCATTCTTAAGACTTAGGCGGGACATCATCCTAAGACCTAGACACGTTGAATCCTGTCACAATTAACGTATCCGCATAAAGCATCCTTTTAGTTTAATTATAATCTATCTAGGGATTAAAGCAATGGTGATCTTGATAAACCCTAGCCCATCGGGACTTTACCCACTTACTGTTTAACGGTGTTTTATATACTGGTAGTCCACTGTTCAAGTCTTTAATTAATTAATTAAGAACATACTTTGTTAAAACATTACGGGTCACCTGCCGGTCTACAAACTCATAATATTAAATTTAAAGAAAAACATAGAACATTATTTGTGATCCTATTGGTCCAGTAATATAAAACACGATATGGAGAGCTATCCCAATATCTAGTTCACTTATTATGCATAACTAGACCTAGTTGAATGATAGGTCAAACACGTAGACAAGTATCATGTGATAAACATAATTAAACTTTCAACGATAAATTAAGAAAATCGATTAACAACAAAACCAAACCTTAGAATCCTTCATTAAGATGGCTAATACCCGAGTGTATTCCCCCATAACCATTTGTAATTTATACCAGCGTGATCAAATAACCAAGGGAAACTAAACTTTTACCTAAGATCCAAAAAAAAATGAATACAAGAGTATAGGAAATTAAATGGTATCTTCTATAGAATCGTGATCGATTAGCTTGACCTTGCAACTCTTCTTCTCTTAGAAAATCATCTATTATGTTAATGTATAAGAGAAGATGATTTGCACATTGAAAAATCGGTTTGAGACTTTTAATTATATGGTCTGAAAAAGACGGATAGCCGTATTGAATGAGGTCAATACGGTGTATATGGGTGTTTTCCTTGGAGTGCGTGCTAAGTTTATAATAAATTAGATATAACTTTCCAAATTATATCTATTCACCAAATTTTTGAATGTCTATCCAACTGGATATGACGTTTTAAGGAACTTGGATACACCATATTGGGAAGTGAGAATGCGCGTTTTCTTATGAAGTTGAGGCGCTGATACGCCGTATCTTCTTTTGTGGATACAACATATTGAGTAGAAATAAGCAATCTTTAAATATCATCGTTTAAGCTCCAAAAAGTTTAGCATGTCTTCACAAATCACTCTGAAATTACTGCAATTTAAAACTTTAAACAATTAAGTAACGATTCTTGCAGAAATTAAATAAAAGTGGATAATTTATTTGGGATAAATGATGGTATAAATGTAACGTTATTTGATGTCATCAATTACTTACAATATTTTCCTAACAAGTACATATTGATTAAAAACAAGACTTCCACGAAGCTTTCCAATGTTGATGAATCTCTATGGTCATTAGACTTCAGTCCTGCACTCCAACATGGATCATCTTTGTAGTACCTTGTAGGAGAAATACTGTAACAGGCATGAACTAAGTAACCCATACAGTTCTGGTTAAGGAGAAGATTCTGAATTAGCTTCCCCTTAATTCATGCCGCATATTCTTGATTTAGAAGCTTTCAAAGCTTCCCCCAAACTAGCAATCCTCTTGAGCAGTTTCAAAGCTTTCTTACAAGCTTAGAATTATTAAGTGCACAATGAAATTAGTAGAATAGCACATTAAATATTACTAATTCTTTAAGAATAGGCTTAGTGATTAACTGTTCGGGGAGACATTATCTGGATCAGCAATGTATCTTCTCACGCTTGAATAATTCTTCTCACAACCCTTCCCCCTAGAAATTCAAATAATGCATACTAATTTCACAAGATATCTCTTCCCCCATGTGGTTGAAGAAATGCACCCAAAAGCCACATATTAAAGCGCTGATTTTCTATGCGGTTATGACATTTGTCTTCCCGACATGGCATAACATAAAAGAATTTCAAGAAAGATGACTTTTTCAAGCTTTCAAGAAAAAAGAAAGGCAAAGACTCAAGAGTGCATGCCCTCCTTCCTCTTTGTTGGTTTTGATACCTCAGAATCAGCAAAACCTTGTACGCACATATGCTTGAATACTTGTGTGAAGAATAAATTAGCTCAAATCTATCCGGTGAGAGTAAACTACTAATCAAATCTCTACTCATAAACTCTCTCTGACTATCTTTTTACCAACCATTTTGTAGGCTATTTGAAGTGACCATTGATGGAGTAAACCTGAATAAAATTTAGTTCAAGTTAACCAATTTATACACCAATTTGTATAAACCTTTGGTTAAGAAACTAGAACTTCATTAAATAAGATCAACAACCCACCGTATGTTTACCACTGATGGAGTAAATACGATATACCAAATTTGAAATAGAAGTAGAATTCCATGTTCTTGTGACTTAAGCTTGCACTAATGTTAGAAGAATAGTGTTGAGAAACTCAATACTTACCAAGTAAAGTATGAGACATTCATCACCCTTTGCGATTATCCACAATGTCTTCTGCGTGTGAAACTAAGAATTACAACGTATCTCCTTTAAGTGATAGTTATCCAGGTCTTTAACCAACCACCCTGACCGCTGGTAACTAGATAACCCAAGACTTCATCCAAAATATTAAGCCCGAGAAAGTTATCATTGAAAGTCATGCATCCAACCAACTATGAATGACTAAATCCCGACTTCAAGATAAAATAAGTATACGCCTTCGTGAAGTCCAACTTCAATCTCAAATAAGTGATACCTGATCATCTCGGTAGTCACTTAAAAAAATAAATTCCAAATCTAGCCATTACAAATTAAATTCCATGATTCTTTATAAGCATCGATCCTGGTCTCGTCACGAAAAAAAATTCACTTTGTCGTTATGAGGTACAAATGTAATTATTAACAACTAAATATAGCAAAAATCATCCCACGTGAATCATTAAGCCCAACATGCTATTGATTCACGGCCTAAAATTTTCAATAAACAAACTTCGGCCCATTATTTCTAGTCTTACCAACCGGCCCAAATCACAATTATGTAAAAAAAACTTAACCCAAGCTATTACTCAGTCCAACCTTTTGGTTAATAATAATTCCAACCAAAAATAGTTGTTATAAAATATCACGGCCCAAAGTTTTCTATAATCGGCCCATCATCATTATTCCCAGCCCACTCCACTGGATAGCTTTAGAGCTCGGTCCATGTTTCTTAATGTAAACCCGGTCCACAACTGAAATTAGGAATATAAATAAGTCAATCCCTAATTATATTCTCATAACCCTAACCCTAATCTTCAACACATATCACACGCAGTAAAAAACAATATCTCCCAAATAAACAAATTTGCTCCCAGCTCCAACCTTATAT
>BQNB010192178.1:0-11636 GCA_026074375.1 Tanacetum coccineum
ACATTGGAGAAGAATTTAAAAGAGAACATTTCCTCCGGGACTCTTTTAGCTTTCAAAAAACCATCATTTTTTCTACCTCCGCTAGAACCACCAGATGAATGTTTGAAGAATGCTGTGCTTAATTTCTACCAAAGTAACAAGACGTTTCCTCTAAATGTTGAAGATTACAATAAGGAATTTCCTTTAATTTTTTCCCTTAGAAATGAGAATTTTGTTTTTGATCCTGGAATCCTCACAATCCAGTGGCAGTTTCAATGAACGTTTCTATTTGCTCTCCCTAAGGACAACTAAATTCAGGGATCGAGTCGAGCTTGCGACTCGGTGACCAAAAACAAGCCGCTTCATGGGAGTTCACCCCATGCTTATCATTTTCTTTCTATTTTATTTTCTAACCTCTAATGTGTTGTGATGTTGAGGGGCCCATCCTCTCCGATTTCTCGATGTTTGTTGCTGTGATTTTTGCAGGATTCTCCCAACAATTACTTTGAAGCCTCTTGTGTCCGGTTGATTTATCCCGTTCTACTCGAGTTTCTCATCCTTTGTGTGAAATTAGTTTGGGGAGATCCATATCCTTTTATCTTATCGATTAACGTTTATCTTTGCATACCTAATAAACGGCTTAGATTTACGTAGAAACCCGATTTTAAACATTGAGGACAATGTTTCATTTTAGTTTGGGGAAGGGAATCTATCGATTTGATGTTGCTTGCTTATTGTTTTGTTCTCACGTACCCGTTTTTCCCACAAAAATAGCAAAAATTTTAAATTTTTAGTTTAAAAAAAAAAATGTTAAGACAAAAATGTAGGTTTTCCGCTGGTAAGAATAAAAAGTAATTTTTGACCCGATCGAACGTGTAGAGTTCTAGCTTTCTTCCTTAACAATTAATGATGATAGTTTGTGCTAGTCTCACGTAGACTTTAAACATGCTAGACTTGAAATCATTAGTAAAAGAAAACTTGTGCTAATCTCAAGTAGATTTTAAATATGCCGAGTTGGATTTTATAAGGCTAAGTATTTGCAAATTTCTTTTGTGAAGAACAAGAAATGATAGTGTTATTTATAAGTCATGACATTAAACGTAGAATAGTTGGATTTCTTTCAAGCTCATATGTGTTAATTGTGGCTTTTTCTCCCATTAGCTTGTTTCACCTCTATATATAAATGTTTAATAGATAGAGTTGTATGGTTTTTTGGTTAATAATTAGCTAATAGAAGTTTTCTTTAGTTCATTTGTGATTAAAATGAGTACACATCAGGAATACTCAATTTGGCTAAAAAAATACAAAAATAATAAATAAATAAGTATCTCTGCCAGATTACTTCATCGTGTCGGAGGCGTGGCCGATGTTGGAGTTTTCATATAAGGTAGGGTCCGGTGTCATAATAAGTAGAATAACCTCTTGTCGACTCGCTATCGATGTGGCTTCGAGATAAAAGGCACCGGTTTTACTTATATAATCCGAAGTCGAAATATGTTTGCTACATCGTGTCGGAGGCGTGGCCGATGTTGTAGCCTACTAAAGGACTGAGGTTTAATAATGTTGCTTTATTTTTGTCTTACTTTGTACCTTAAAGAGCCTAAGGGTATATGGTGCAAATAAGATTGGTTCATTCTTGTCTTAAAGAGCCTTAGGGTATATGACATGAATGGTGCCTTGCTTGAGTAGCTTAATAAAAGCCAAATTTTGGTCGCCTCAATGTGGACTTTAATCTTGTCGATGTGGACTTTATTCTTGATAACATTTGATCTTTATGAAGAGAGATAGGAGTTTATGTTTTGCGTTCTTTACATTACCTTTATCTTGGAGATTAATAAGTATCTGGAAACCAAAAGTCTTAAGAGCATATTGGGTATAGGACTTAAGTAAAAATCTTGAGATACAAAAAGTTAGGATTTACGGGAAGAAAAGTAAGTACAAAATTAGTTATTTATGAGTAGTGTTTGGGTCATGATTGTATTTAACAATGATCTTGTTTTTAAGCTTTGCATGGGAAAAGTGGAAAATTCGGGGATGACGATAAATTATCTGTTAGACTACTTAATGTGCTTTTTGTTCTTATGATCCTAAAAGTTACCATTGAGGTATAAAAAACAATACATTATGTCAACACAAATAAATATCGTAGTTAGTAGTTAATTAATTATCAAGAAAAATCATAAAAAGAGAAAAATCTTAGAAAATGGGAAGTCGGGTGTTTTATAACTTGTGATCTCTTAAACAAAAATCTTTGCTACTTTTCAAAGGTTTAGTTTGGGAAATTTTAGAGGTATTTGGTTATAAGGCATGTGATATTGCGTGAGGACACACAATCGTTTAGTTTGGGGAATTTTGATAAGTGTAAAATACACATATCCGTTTGTTCCTAAAAAGACCCAATTAAACCCAAAACAGACCAAAAATGGCAAAAATATGCTTGTATTTGTGTTTTGTGTGTGCAGGTATGGATAAGTCAAAAATATCAAGAAAACAGTCAAAATCGAGCAAGCCCGGACACGAGAATTAGAAGAGTACAAAGCCGAAGCCAAGAAATGTCAAGCCCCAGTCAAAGCCCAAGTCCTTTACCAAATTCTTCTCATAACAATCCACAAGGACCATTCTTGCATTTCTTAAAAGTTATTTATAACTTGAAAGAGAGAAAAGAAAGACAAGGGCCAAATGTGCAAACTTCTCAAACTCCAACAGTTTTAACTGTCGAAGAAGGAGCGGGAAACACATTTACTATTCATCATCTTCTTCATTTCACCCCCATGGTAAAACAAGGGGCAAATCAAAATTAGAGGGTGATTAAGTCAATTCAAGAGGTCTACATCACAAATCCAGGGTCAAATCAGTCTTTATCAAAGGATTCATTAACCTTCTCTCAAGAAGAGCCACATCAACAATGAAAGAAGCACAAGTTTATGTGGGTTTTTGTGCTAAAACACTCACAAAACTAGCACAAACGTCACATCAAGGGAATGACACGCTGGCAATCCTCAGGTGTCCACATCTTGATCAAACGGCCACAATTGATGATCAAATGATTGATTAAATGAATGGCAGAGATTGAAGATTGGAGAGCAGGGCTAGAGGTCCTAGAAGCTTCAGCTTGGCACTATAAAAAGACCTCACTTCTCACACACACATCATCTAGTTTTTTAGTCTTTTTCTTTATCTAATTTTTAGTAATTTAGTCTAGCTTAAATTCGTGTTTTTATGTAATTTTCCTTTTTCAAGTAATGTAATCAGCTTCTTTAATCAATGAAATTCAGTTTTTAGTGTTTTAAATCTCATTTTATAAGCTTTCTTCTTAAGTCATAAGCTCTCTTAATAAGCTAAAATTGTCTCAATAAGCTACTCATAAGCTCTTTCAGTCTATAAGCTGAAATAGAGCTGTTTGAATTCAGTATTAACCTTATCTAAACCTTAAATCAGTTTAATCTCATATGGATCTTATTGTATCTAAGCTTTTGGAAGGGGATCTTACCTTGGAAGAGATCCCAAGGACTTATACTCTAGCTTATTCATAAGCTAGAGAGCTTGTAGCTGCCTTAATTGGTCCTCTTGTTTAGCTAGAGGAGTTTGTAAGTTTCTCTTCCCTTTTGTTTAGCTAAAGGATTAAGTAAGTTTCTCTTTTCATTCTTCTCTAATTTCAGTTTTAATTGCTTAGTTTTTGCTTATATGCTTAATATTGCGTACCTTCTTATTCTCTTGGCTTATTAGGTGTGTAAATATCTCTATTAGTGCTTATGTAGTTGTTTGTCCATATCTGTTTTTGCTATAAATAGTTTTTAGATCATTAGTTTGCTCATTTCTGTTCATTCAAAAACTCAAAAAATCCAAAAATAATTAATTTTAAATAGTTAACAATATCTTAGATTAAGGCTTATTCAGTTGTTTAATCATGATTATTAAGTTTGTTTTAAGCTAGTTTTTATCTGGTATTTAGTATTTGTTCATTAGATTTCTCTTAAAAAGCTTTTCTAAATCCTGTTAAAATGATAAAGGGGTGTTTGGTTTAGTGCAATCTCAAAATTGCACTAGCAGTACTAACCTCAGTTAGTACTGCTGAGCCTTTACACTACCAGTACTAACAATAAGTTAGTACTGTTAGCTTTAATTTCAGTAGGATTAAGTTTAGCTTTAGCTTATTAAGAATTTAGTTTTAGTTTTCATTATTTAGCTTATTTCATTGCTTATTTTCAAAAATCAAATTGCATCAGCAGTACTTTCACTTGAAAGTACTGCTGAATATTTACACTAGCAGTACTAACCTCAGTTAGTACTGCTGTGTTCTCAGCTTAATTTAGATCAGTTATTTTAAGATTTAGCTTATAAAATTCAGTAGGATTTAAGTTTTCATATAGCTTAATTTAGTTTAAGCCTTAAATTTTGTTTCCTTAGCTTATGTCCTAGAGCTTATTTTGCTGTCACAAGTCAAAAAAAAACCTGAAAAACCTAAAACAGACTTAGAAATCTTTGGGTTTTATTTGATAATTCAGCTTTTAAGTCTAGATTTTATAGCTTAATTTGTTGGATAATAAGTAGTTTGATAAGTCCTTAAAGTTTCAAAGTCTAGTTTAGCTTATTTAGTTCTCTAGCTTATTTGTAGATTGTGTTTCCTTGCTCATTTCCTGAGTTTGCCTATTTCATGCTTAATTTCAGTAGATTAAAAGTTCCTCTAGCTTAGCTTTCTTTGCATTCTTAGATTAAGCACATCATAAGCTTTCTAGATCACTTCTCCTTTTTAGATTTAAGCTTAACTTGAGTATTTTATGGCTGTTTAAGTGAAAAGAAGCTCAAAACCTCACTTTCTGTAATCAGTTTAGAAATAAAGCTCTTATTGTGCTATTTGAGATTTTTCGGTCCTATAAGCTTTTTATTAATTTTGTTCCCACTTGCTTCTTTTACACCTTTGCTTCTTTGAGTTTTTTCATTTTAAGCACTTTTTCAATTTTTCACCTTAATTACGGGTCTTAGTTTGTTGTCGGGGATAGATTCTCCCCAGGGTAGAAAGTGTAACTTCGATTTTATTGCTTTTTCCCAGAATAGTCCCTCCGTTAGTTTGTTAGGTATTTGCACCATTAGTCCTTATTTAAAGTTTTAATTAGTATTTAGGTTCAATTTTTAATTTGTTTAATTAAACTTTTATGAAAAGAGTAAAAATAGGGCTTTTACTTTTAATAATTTTCGGCACTTTTTCTTTGTTTAGTGAAATTTTAGTTTATATTTTTAGGGTTTAATTTTAGTCTATTTTGCTTAATAGTTTCATTTCCAATTTTGTTTAATTGTTCATTTTAATTTTACATCGTTCCAAATCAAATATTCTTGCTTCATTCAAATCAGGATCCGAACCTAAACGTGGTTTCAATTTCACTAGTCATTGGGGATAACGACCTGGGTGATCATACTTACCCGGTTTAATATACGTATTTTATATTATATTTTATATATTTTTGAGAGTGAATTTTATCAAGGGTAACTTGGTAATTTTCTTAATTACTCTTAAGGTTATATTTTATATATATATTTTTACGTGTGTTAAAACTTCACATCATTAGTTCACCTAACGAATCTTGTTTAATTCGCCTGATGTACATGTTTAGTTCGCCTAGACATTTTGTTTAATTCTCCTTGGTGTAAACATGTTTAAATCGCCTGTGTTAAAACTTTTTTAATTCGCCTCTCGGAACATGTTTAATTCGCCTTAGTTAAAACTTGTTTAGTTCGCCTTTAGGAACATGTTTAATTCGCCTAGGATGAACTGTTTAGTTCCCCTAAATTTTCCAAATCACAACTTTCAATTTTTTAACATCAATATCATACATAACGAGTACCATAGCAGCCACAAACAACATAGGATCATTTATAACATGAATTAATGACAACAATTTCAACTTTTCAAATATTTAACTCGTTCGAACCCTTAATTCAAAGATAATCAAGATTTGATATTTTAGTCTTGTTTTATAACACTTTAGCATTCACAAAGGGTTCATTCAACATTTATAAACACAAACCTACAAACTATTAAGAGTTCGCACTACTTTTACCCATTTTTTGACACAATAAATCAAGAGAACCACATTCAAACGTTAACCTTCTAAGATGTTGTTATAACCGAAACATATTCAACACATAAGAACCAAAACCCCTCAATCAATTTCATATATTAACCACTTTTGAAATCGAAGAACCCTAAACCAATTTTTTAGGGTTTTCGAGTCAAAATCGTGATTAGGACTAATTCATTCAGATTACAGGGTGTTTAGGATGTGACGAACACATTTGTAGTTTACCTTAAGGTTCGAAACTCGCATTTTCTAGGATTTCTTGATGGTGACGATTTGAGGGAGAAGGAAGGAATTGGAGTGTTTGTTTCATATGTTATGAAAACAGGTGGGGTGCTTGTTTATTTAATATCTTTTGGTTTTTTACACAAATGCCCCCTAAGTTTCTATCCCCTTTCATTTCTTTTTAATAACATTCCTAAGGTTAATACTAGTTTCACTATTGGCACATATAGTCCCTAGAAGTTTATTAAGCTAGACTAAGCCTTAAAATTTTAAATTAAATACCTAAAGGCACAAACACATAACATCTTAAGCACAACCAAGTTAAACTGAATTAACTTTCTAATAAATATTTCGTTATTGTTTAAAACCTTTATCTTTTTATCATAATAATGATTTTGAAAAGGATCATTTGACATTTTCTCCCCTCAAACAATGACCCGTTTTCTAGTTAAAGAGCAGTAGTCGTTATTTGAGTGGTCAAATGCCTTGAAAAAAAATCATTTTTTATGAATTCCTAAAAGATGATCATTTTATTTCGAAAATTAACACCACAAAAATAAGATTTCTCTTATTTTGACAAATAAATGCACTGATACGCACATTAATTTGTATAAAAGAAGCACGAGTTGTGTTGCAAAGTAAACACAAGACTTAGAATGAATATGAAGTAATTTATTTCCGAGAAAAATAAATTTCCCGTTGTGAGGTCAAGTTATCTTTTTGTCAAAATACTTGCCTTTAAATTGAAGACCGGGTTGCTATCGGAAATAATAGCAAACCATTGACATGTTTTGAAAATCTTTAAAACTTCTGCTCGAACTTCATTTACAACCTCGTATCATTATTAAACGACATTTCTAAGGCTGTAAATGTTATTGATTTTCAGAAGACATGTCAAGAACACCATATTTTTATATTTTTTAGATTCTTTAATTTTCTTTTTTTCTTTTTATGGTTTTATAATTTTCTATTTTTTAAAAAAAAATTTATATAAAAGGAAAAATCTTTTTGAGTTTTTCTGATTTTCTTATATACATATGATACAGGATATGTGAAGAGAGTACCACCATTACTCTTCCTCTTCGTCTGCCAGTTTTTTAGAGTGTCCGGGGACATGCTTTGCATTCCAAGCTTTTTGATGAGAACTTCAAGTCGTTCTCGTGCTAAAGGCTTGGTGAAGATGTCTACCAGTTGATACTCTGTTCTGACAAAATACAGCTCAACCACCTCATTTTCCACTTGCTCTTTTATGAAGTGATGTCTGATGTCGATATGTGATATGTGCAAAATACACATATCTGTTATTGCTTAAAAAGACCCAATTAAACCCAAAACAGACCAAAAATAGCAAAAATATGCTTGTATTTGTGTTTTGTGTGTGCAGGTACGGATATATAAAAAAATCACAAGAAAACAGTCAAAAACGGGCAAGCACAGACACGAGAACGGAAGAGTGCACAAAAGCCGAAAGCAAAGCCAAGAAAAATCAAAACCTCAGTCAAACAGTCAAAGGAAAGTCAAACAATGGTCAACCAAAGTCAACCACCAAATGACAAAATCCCTAAATTACTATTTCAGTCCCTCAACTTTCAGAAAAGTTCAAAAATAGTCCCTAAACTCTTAATGGGCCTCAAAACCCTAAAAACCCTACCCGGATACCAAATACAACTCAAAAGCCCTTAAGCCCAAATTCTTAAACCATTACCCTTTTTTTTATAAACCACAGGGGCCTAAAATGACAATTACCAAAGTTATTTTAAACTACATCTTGGGAAAAATAAAGACAAGGGCCATTTATGCAATTTCCCCAAAGATTCAACTGAATTAACTCTTTTTAGTTAGAAAATTGGGCGCCAAAGGTTTTACTATTCACCTTTCTTCCCCGATTCACCATCCAGGGTAAAAGAGAGGGCAAATGGAAATTGAGGGCTCTATTGGTCAATTCATAAGGTCTACATCAATATGGCAGGGATAGATCAGTCAAATCAAAGGACTTCATTAGCTCACTCTCAAGCTAGGACATGTTGCTATTAAGTACACATAAGGGGCTGGGTTTTGCACTAAAACCCACTCAAGCAAACAACACACATGAGTCTCAAACGGATAGCCACGCTGGCAATTCCTTGTGAGCTTCAAATATGATCCAACGCTCTAATCAAGATCTAATATTGGATTGAATCAAGAGTCAGATTGGCAGGGAGCGTGTGGAATGCAGCCAATGACCTAGAACCTCTCCTCATCAAGACACATAATAAAAGCTCTCACCTCACCCACACCATATCTTCTATTATTCTTTTCTATTTAGCTTAATAGTAGCTTTAGATTTACTAATTGTAATTCCCTTTAAACATTTGTAATTCCTCTTTATATAATGTAATCAAAGCTTTAGTTACATCAAATTCAGTATTTGCGTTTGATCTCTTAAATTTCTTTTTCAAAAACTCTTAATAACACATTTGTTACAAATACTACTCCATAAGATTATATAAGTTAACTAATAAAGCTCTCAGATCATCATAAGCTCATGATTGAGCTAAAATTGATTTTTAAATCATACATAAACTAATTAACAAGGTTAAAAAATCTTTTACCTAAACTTGTGGATTTAAGTTTTTGGAAGGGAGATCTAAAATGGAAGGATCTCCAAGGACTTTACTCCTAGCTTATTTATAAGCTAGGAGAGCTTGTAGCTGCCCTTCATTGGGTCCTCTTGTTCAGCTAGAGGATTGAGTAAGTGTCCTTTATTTTCCTTTTGTCTTTTAAATTTCTAGTTAGTTAAATGCTTATTAGTTAAATTGCTTAGTTGCTTATCTATTTGCTTATTAGTATCTCATATAATCTCTTAGTGCTTATTTGATATAAATTGTTCATCTATTCTTCCTTATAATAGTGTAGATCTTGATGTTTCATTTCTGTCATAAAAACTCATAAAAGTAGAAAATAGTGTAAAACTTTGATTATTGCTTATTAGGCTGTTGGATCATGTTTATTAAGTTTGTTTTAAGCTAATTAATATCTGGTTTGTAGTTTTGTTAAGTAGATTTCATTTTATAAAGCTTTTTCAAAACTGTCAAGTGTATAAAGGAGTGTTTGGCATAACTCACTTTGACCTCAAATAGTCAAAGTGAGTCTTGGTTTTTACTTAAGTCAGTTGTTAATTCATTAGAGATTAGTTAAAAATGAGTTTTCAAAAGTTAGATGTGAGATTTGATCAAATGAGGAGTTAAAATTTGTGTTTTAGCACCAGGGTACTTAGTAGTTTGAGTTTTATAGCTTAATATTGATCTTAGCTCTTTGAGCTTTTGTTAGTGTTTGCATTGTGTTTGTATACACTCACTAAGAGTGTCTTAGTGCAGGCTTTCCCTCAAGGTAACCTGCACTATTGATTTTTTACTTGTGTCAAGTGCATCAGCAGGAACTAAGCTGTTCTTGCTGTCACTTTTAATAGCTTATAGTTTAGAAGTAACTTAATATAGATTAGGGCTTAACTTTCATCTTCTAGCTTATTTACTTTAGTACATTTTAGCTTAAAAGTCACTAAAAAACCAAAAAGACCAAAAACAGTAGGTAGATTTAATTAGCTTTTAAATATTAAATTCTAGCTTAGAAAATTAGGTTTTATTATTTAAATTAATAGCTCATAAGTAGTTTGATAAGCCTGCATAAGCTCAGGATATGAATTTACTTATTAAGCATTTGAGCTTATTTAGTTTTTCAGCTTTTTTGGCTTATTCCTGAGTTTGCTACTTTTCTAGTCAATTTCAGATAGGTTCTAGAATTATTAAGCCATTAATCCTTTCATAATTAGTTAATACACATTATCAGCTTTCTAAATCTTCTTTTGTTTTCAAAATTGAGCTTCATTTGAGCTTAATGCAACTTATAAAGTAAAATCAAAATGAAACCCCCATTCACTGTAAACAACTTATTAATAAGCTCTTTTTGAGCTTATTTGTGGTTTTCAGCTCAAGGTGCTTTTGTTAAATTTGTTCACTCCATCTTGTTCTACAACTTTGGTTTTATAAGTTTTTCATGATAAGCAGTTTTGAAAATCCACCTTATTATTGGGCTTAATAGGACCATTGTTGCAATCGGGTTGGGCCTCAGGGTAGAAAGTGTAATTTTTAAGTTTTAATTGTTTTCTCAGTTAGTCCTTCGTCTGTTAGTTAGTTTGCACTGTTAGTCCTTTTAGGATTTGCATAGTTAGTCCTTAGTTAAGTTTCTTTGTTGGTTTAATAATTTTTATAAATAATTAGGTTTAGTTTTTAATTAGTTTAATTAACTTTAATCAAAAAGTAAAAATTAGGGCTTTTATTTTTATAAAATTTCTCATCTTTTTCTTTTTCTTGTTTAATTTTTATAAAAAAATTTTAGGCTTATATTTTTAATAGTTTTAATATTTTTTAAGCTTTTAATTAGATTTAATTTTAGAAAATTCATATCTTAAAATCTAAAAAGTCAAAAATAGTGATTCCTTTTTCTAAAATTTTCTTTTTCTTTATTTTATCTAGGAAAAATATAATTTCAATTATTTGCTATTTTTTATTTTTTTTAGAATTTAATTAAATTTAATTAGTTTTTAATTCATTAAAAAATTCAAAAATAATCAAAAAAATATTTTTCTTTTTCTTAAAATTTTCTTTTGTCCTAATTTAGGTTTAGGAATTTAGTTTGCATTTTTAGGACTTAATTTTGATTTACTTGCTTATTTGTCGCGTTTTATTTGTTTCCCGTTAATCATTTTAAATGTTTAATTGCTTTTAATTGTTCAATTTTACTTGTTGCTTTTATTTGGTAGTTATAGATCATAAAAATATCTTTGCTTTCATTCAAATCATAATCCGAGCTTAAACGAGGTTTCAATTGCACAAGTCGTTGGGGAAACGACTCGGGTGATCATTCTTCCCGATTAAATATACGTATTATATATTATATTATATATATTTTTTAGAGTGGATTTTACTGAGGGTAACTTGGTAATCTTCTTAATTGCTCTTTGAATTATTATTATATTGTGGTATATTTTACAAGTATATAAAACAAACAATCAGTTTTTGGCGCCGCTGCCGGGGACTTGTGTTAAGATTCCTTTGTTTTTTGTTTGTTGATTTGGTTTGAAGATTCTTTCATCCTCGAAAGTTTCATTCTTGTTATAAATATCAAAAAATCCAAAAAAGTAAAAAATATAAAAAGTAAAAAAATATTTTCTTTTTCTTTTTAGTATAGCTATCATATAAAAAAAATATTAAAAAAATCAAAAATATAAAAAAACTGTCTTAAAAAAAAGAAATAAAATTAACAAAGTTGGTAAAAGAACACCAACATATAATACTCTCAATCGAGGTATTATCATTTCAA
>BQNB010192179.1:0-11636 GCA_026074375.1 Tanacetum coccineum
AGTGTTGTTTTAGGTTTATCGGCTAAATATAAATTTAAAACTTGATAATCAAATAATTGACCCTACACGACAGCACATCAGACATCATATTGTTCCAATTTCTTTGATTGCCTCTTGGAATGTGAGTGTTTTGCCTTTGTTTCTCAACTTGTTTAACAATTTTCCTAGCAGTTTTCTCTTGTTGCATAGGTTTGACAAACTCTATCTTAGTAATACTAGGCTTAATTGTTTTCTTGTCAGTTTTAGTTTGAGACACATTTTCTTCCTCACTATCTGACACCCAATCTTCAATGATTGGGGAATCATCAGACTTCCTAACTACCTTAGACACTTCTTCATCGGACTTTCTGTTCTCAACTACAAGCTTATTAACAAACTCATCTANNAGTTTTTCTTTAGTGACCGGACTCGCAATTCTTGTTAAAACAGAACTAATTCTAGTATTAACCAGACTCGCAGTTTTTCTTTATTGACCGGACTCACAATTCTTGTTAAAACCGAACTCGCAATTCTAGTAATAACCGGACTCGCAGGACTCAATATTGACCAAATTTGCAATACTTAGATTCATAACTACATATCAAGGAAACAAAAGACTTAATTTCATAATCACTTAGATTCTAATTAGAAGGTGACTTATGATTTCCGTCCTTTAGTATATATAAATATATAAATATATAATAGGATAATATCAATCAAGAAGAGTGGGTATTCCGTAAGGCTTTTAGAAGGAAATTACTTTTACCCAAAGTAAAACCCTAAAAAAAACCTTCCCGGGTCGTTTCCCGACGAGGTGCGAATTGAAAATCGGTTACGTTTGTGATCGCGTGTTTGAATGATTCAAGATTTGATTTGGTTTCTAATTCTACTAATAAAATGCAAAAACTAGTAAAGGCACGCTAAAAACGAAAGCAATTAAGGCTAAAACACTAAAAACGATAACGGTATTCAAATCCCGTTCTTTAAAAAACTAAATTCTACAAATTTAACCCTAAAAATGCAAATTTAATTTTTAACAGTCCTAAATGATTAATAAAAAATTTAGAAAAAAGAATTATATTTTTTTGACTTTTATTTAATTTATTATGAATTAAAAACACTTTTTATCTAATTTAAATATTAAAAATATTAAACTACGTTGGAAAAATCTAAAAAATTTAGAAAAAATACTTTGAATGGTGAGGAATCTAAGAAAAATAAAAGCTGGAAGGAGTGCTAAACAAAGAAGCTGAAAATAAGAAAAGAAGGCTGAAAAGCTTAAAACTGAAAAAAGACTATATTAATTAAATTGTGCAAGTTAATACTCGAAAAAGACCCCAGGTGTAACACCCCCAAAAATACAACAATGCAGCGGAATACCACATGGGGTGCTACTTCATAATACACAGCGCTAGATATTTTTGTTAAACTTTTTTTTTCTTTTCGAAAAGCTACACAACATGTAAATAAGCAAAGTTAATAAAATGAACTAAATTTGAAACTTAGTAATAAGCTCAGAAAAAGCTTTTGAAAATGACAGTTTAGCTTAAAAAGTCTAATGACTTTTAAGCTAAAACTGTTTTGGTTTTTATGACACAATAAGCTACAAGAAATGCAACTAAGCTGAAAACACCCTTTTCCCTAAACCTAATAAGCACAAGGCACTACAAATAAGCAATGAGATAAGCTAAATAATCACCTAAAACTATTAGGACATTTGACACAAAAACCATATTCAGAAGACTTTTTGACAGATTTTAAGCTAGTATTAAGGCTAATTAAGCTAGAGAAAAAGCTAACAAACTCAAAACTGATTAAGCCTAACACACAAAGAACCAAATAAGCTACAAATAAGCA
Organism: Tanacetum coccineum; assembly: GCA_026074375.1. Lineage (NCBI taxonomy): Eukaryota > Viridiplantae > Streptophyta > Magnoliopsida > Asterales > Asteraceae > Tanacetum > Tanacetum coccineum. The sequence continues at coordinate 1,837 of BQNB010192179.1, forward strand.
AACTTATATTTAAGCTAGAGAAGAAATAAGCATAAACAGATAGAATGCAAATGATAGTTTTTACTAAATGTTTTTGGCTTTTTGAATTTTGAAGGAAAAACAAGCTATTGCAGGCCTAGATTTAAGCTACTAAATGATGACAAAATTTAAAACTAAGCTTAAACAGATTAAACTTGAACCTTAATGAGCTTATACGATGAAAATGAGAACCTAAAACAAACTTACACTAATCTACAATTTTATTGAAAAGTGGCTTTTTTAAAAAACTTTGGAAATGAAGAACACTTAGACAGTTTTGACTCAAAAACAAAATGCCAATGCATACTCATTCTATCTACATTCTACTGCATTTGGAGTCTAAAACAAGCAAGAAAGTAACAACTAAGGACCACTAATCAAGATCCAATCATATAAGCTGTGCTATTAAACTAGAATGCCGCAGCTTCAAATCACACATACAAAAGACATTGAAAATGAGTTTTAGACTTTTAAATCTAATAAACGCTATCTAAAATCCTCTAAAAAGCTTATCAATTCCGGCTTAAGACCCTAAAGGCTTACTAGCAGTACTAACATTTGTTAGTGCTGTTAAGCCAAACACCCCTTTAAAATCTCAAAAACCATTTTTAAACTTCAAAAGTTAGAGTTAAGCTGAATTTTATAAAGACAAATTTAAAGCTAAGCAAATAAAAGATAAATAAGCAAAGATTAACGAAAAATACGCACTTAATGATAAGTTAGACTAAAAAGCTTATTTTAGGACAAATTCATTGAAACTTAAACTAACTATTTTAAAACTAAAAACTTAACATCTTAAGCTGACATTAGACAAAATAAGCATGAATAGGCACAAAATAAAGCTTGAATAAGACAGATATAAGGTAGTAATAAGAAAAACGTTTAAAATAAGCTTTAAAATGAATAAAATTGAATGGACTAGTCCTTTTTTGCTCAAAACCAAGGATCCTATAATTTGCTCTAAGAAGCTTAATTCTACAAGCTCTAGCTTGTTGTAAACAAGCTAGTAGGGTCCAATAAGCCCATCCTAATCTGGCTTATCTTCCAAGTTAAGCTGAGGTAATTTAGGGTGGATTTTGAGTGAAACCGAGTTAAAACAATAATGAGCTTATGAAAAGGACTTGTAAATTGAATTAAGCTTAAATTGCATTAAGTGAAAACAGAATTTAAATTGAACTTAACTGAAATTTCATAAATCTTAAAAGGTTACAATGCTTGAAAAGTAAAATACTGAAAAATTAAATAAGCTGGAAAATAAGCATAAAGTTAATCTACTCCTAAATTACATTAAACTACTCCTTTAATGAAGAAAAATGCTCCATATAAATAGCCGAATTCAAGCTCTCGGTTGTGCTCGTTGTGTTAGGAGAGTGAAACCATCATCATAGCCATCCAACTTTTCTTGTTCACCAAGCCTTGCAATCACAGCCCTAGATCCCTTTTCTTGTAACATTGTCCAATCAAATAAAAGAGGATTGCCATGGTGGATATGTCTGTTTGTGAAGCGGTGTCGAAGGTGAGGTTCATTTGGGGTGTGATATTGTTTTGTCATGGTGCAAGGAGGGAGGAAAGTGATAGGTGAACAGTAATTTAGGAGGGAAAGGGTTTTGGGTTTATAGTCGGGTTAACGGGGGTTAAGGAAAAATGATGTGGGGTGTAAAAGGTTTAAGGTTATAGGGACTAAATGTGTTAGTCCTAAGGACTAATAGTGTTAGGCCTTAAGGACTAACAATGTAAAAGGGTTATAGGGTGAGGGCTAACAGGCTGTTAAGTTTGATTTGGGCTTTGGTTATTTTGGCTTATTTTATAAAGGTTGGGACAGATTTAATTTAAATAGGATATTGGACTTTTGATCATTAAATAAGCATATTGGGCTGATCCAGACCATTAAGTGGGGTACGGGTTGGACCGATAAGATTTCTTCGGTTTCGTCTTCGGCTTTTGACTTTGACTTGGTTGACTTTTTGATTGACTTTGACTTTTAACGCTTTTCCATTCTGTGCTCGGTTTTGTCCGTTTTGGCTTGATTTTTCCCCTTTTTTGAATATCCGTTACCTGCACATCATAAATAGCAAAACATACATATTTTTGTTATTTTATGTCCATTTTTGTCATTTAAGCTCGCTTTTATAGGTAAAAGGTATGTGTAATTAAGCACATACCAAAATCCCCCATACTAAACTATTACCGTGTCCTCACGCAATGCCATAAGTAAACACTTTAGAAAACTAAGAATCTCAATCCCCTTCGACTAATTACCTCGAAAAGTAGCTAAGTGTTCATCGAAGGGAATTAAAAAAAACATTATCTTTGAAAAGCCCCATTTTGACCATTTTAAAACATTTATATTTATTACCACACATATTTTTGTATTTTTCTTTTTCTAACTAGAATGTTTGGACTTTCGTTATTTCATAACCTTTAGGGTCATAGAATAAAAAGCACTTTAATCCTAAAATGCTCAAAAAGATAAATTCATTGTCCCCGATTTTTCACTTATCCCAAACCAAGCTTAAAAACAAAATCACCGTTAAATATAAGTTAAGATGCTAACACTACTCATACTTGTACCTTGTGAAACTTTTCGCTCCAGACAATTATTATATCTTAGGTGAATGTGATTATATTGAATTTCAAACCATATGATCAAAAACGTTTTGAAAATTTCTATGCTTCACGTTTCACCCAAAAGAAATGAGTTTGAAGGGGAGATCGTCCCATGTAGTGACTTTCGTCTCGGCACATCCCAACCTTGCGGCTAAGTGACAGGGCTTTGACACACAAAGAGGGACTTAGTATCAGGACTCAGTCCCTTCGGTTTCAAAACTCTTGGATTTCCCGTATATACATAAAATCACAACTTAAAACGAAACAGTCTTAGTTCAAAAGCATATTTAAATTTAAGAAAAAGAGATTTTCCCTATATTTATTAACTCACGTTTACTACACTTAATATAATTACACATCCATTAAACTAATGAAATCCTCAACCTTTTAGAAGGCTGCAATATCGGTTGTGAGCCGGAAAGATGCAGCAAACTTTTATCAGTTTCGGATAATTACTATGTGCCTTATTTAGAAGACTGCAACATCGGTTATGAGCCGGCAAGATGCAGTAAACCTTTATCAGCCCACAGTTTTTATTATTGTCTCATTTTTCATTTCATCATTTTTTAACATATAATACCACGATATAGAGAAAATTTCTTTTTAGAATATTTAAGTATAAATTTGAACAAAAATTATTGATATCAACTATACTTCAAAAATTGTTGATTTAAGTTTAATTTTCGAAGAGAGCACGTATTATTAGTCCGGTTAGAAGCTTATGGGAGAGAAAAGCCACAAACTACACTTATGAGCTCTTAAGATTTCCAACTAATCATTGTTTAGCATCTAACTCATAATTAACTCTATCATTTCTCGTTCTTCGCAAATTTGAAATCTTTAATAAAAAGATCCGCGAATGCTTAGTCTAACTTAAGATTTCCAAATAATCCTTCTTAGCACCGATCCCTCTACTTAACACTATCCATTTTTCTGTTCTTCGCGAGATTCTCGAAAGCTAGTCTAAAGGTTAAGGAACAAGCTAGAGCTCAACACGCTCGATCGAGTCAAAATTTATTCTTATTCTACCCAGCAGGAAAGTCAAAATTGTGACAAAACACTTATTTTATTTTTGAAATTTTTTTAAATTTTTTCATTTTTTTGAAATTTTGGTGGTAAAAACGGGATTACGTGATAACAACGGCTGCAGGCAAAAATCAAATCGAAGATCCCCCCCATACTAGAATGAAACATCGTCCTCGATGTTTTACGAAGGGTTTCTACGTAAATCCTAAGCCGTTTATGAAGTATGCTTAAAGATAAACGTTAGTCGATAAGATTAGGATATCGGATTCCCAAATGAAGCTGAGGATGTGAAGCTCTTATGTGAGAGATGAAGGACATAACCGCGAGCACGAGAGTCATCACAATCCGGGAAATCCTGGACAATAAACCACAAAAACACAAGCAAACGAGAATAGAAGAGGCGAGCCTTCACACAACAACAAAACACTTATTCATTACTACTAAGCTAACATACTACTACTACGAAGGATAAGCATGGGTTGCCACCCACGAAGCGCTTATTTTTGTTAACCAAGTCTTGAGCCTGACTCAATCCCCCATACTTGAGCAGGTCAAGGAGGATAGAAATGGAGAAACGGGACATCCAAGATAGGAATGTCCTCTCCATAGATCAACATTGGGCTTTTATAATGAAAAAGCTTGGAAGATTTAAAGCCCCGATGTGATGAAGAAGGAGTAGATTTCTCCTTTGAAGCAAGAACACCGTGATTGAAAACTTTGTCTTCATTTTCGGATGAAAATGGAAGTAAAGTATCAATCACGGGGAAAAGAGTAGCAAGAAATCTCATGGATTCGACTTCAATGCATATCCCCGGATCGTAAATCTTGTTTCTATCTCCGGAAGGAGAAGAAACATCAAGATCAGATCCGAGATCATTATGAGAAGGAATGAAGTTGAAATCCAATTGAAGGATGGGATGGGTGGGCAAAATATTAGGCACATCAACGGGGATGTCTTCCACCACATCAATGGTTGAATCTCCCGAATCGGGATAATCAACATGAAATGATTCGAACTCGAGAAGGGAAGTAGAATTATCGTATAGCAACCTCTCCATAAGACTAATATATTCCTCGTGCTCTCTATTAACAATTCTTGGAGGAATTGTTATGAGTTCACCGGCGAACTCATCGAGGAGAGAATCAATCTTGGGAGAGGAAGTCATCAAAGTATCACGATTGAGTAATGATTCAAGAAGGTAAGACTCGGTATCAAAACGATCATTTTTCAGAGTAGAATCGAGGTCTTCATTATGAATCGGATTAAACTCACTAGAAATGATTTCCTCGTCAAGATCAAAAAGAGGGTTCGAATAAGTTTTAAAACTCATTTCGTGAATAACCTCCTCATGACTTGACTCGTCATCACTAGAGGTAGAATCGTCGAAGAGAGGATTGGAAAATGTTGAAAATTTTGTCGTTTGAGAATCATCACAATCGGGCACATCACACTCACATTCATCCTCGGACTCTCTTGGGTTTTGGACAAGGTTCTCAACACTAGACTTTATGAATTCGTCCGATTCTGTTTCTGGAATTGTGTCAAGATGTTTGTCCACCATGATGAGAGAGTCTGTTTTTGGTGAATCGGGTGTGATTGCGGTAGAACATGTCATGAGATATTCTTGTGTTGCAAAAGAATACTCATCGTCGTCATCATCATAAGATGAGGTAGGCAAATTCCAAATGGAGTATTAATATATTCTGCCAACTCCTTGTTTATACTTTGCAAATCTTAAAGAAGTTTGTTAAGCAATTTGTCTCAAGCTTGCATTAAAACCTTCGGTATTTCCCTAAAATAAATACAATTAAACTTCTTTAAAAAGTTTTGTATCGATTTCATTAGGTCTTCTCGGGCTTGCAAAGCTTCCATTCTCATTTCTTGAGGAGGTTGATGAATGACGGGAAATTGCGGGGGTTGAAATTGGTCAAAACCAAAAGAATTGGAATCGTGAAAATTTTGATTCATCGGTTGACATTCAAAAGTCGCATGAGGACCCTCGCAATTTTCACAACAAAGAATTTGTTGTTGAAAACTTGGTAAAGTTTGTGGGAACTCATCATAGTTTTGATTGTAGCATGGTTCCGGATTAGAGATAATCGGAACTTGCGGTGTACAATAGTGACCATAACGAGCATCGTTCCCGCAAAATTCACACAAGATTGGTTGAGAGTGTGTGGGGTGGTAAGAGAAACTTGGAGATTCGTTAAAAGAGTACGGAGTTGAAAAATCGATTGGATTTCCATCTCCATAAGTACAATTTGGACAAATTCCATCAATAAAATGACAACCGCACCGTTGGCACGTGCATGAATAACAATAAGAGTTATCCGTCGGTTGTCCACACCCCACACACTCATATTGGAAATAAGACTCCATGAGAATTAAATGGTTTAAGAGGGTTAGAAGAAAATGAGAATTAAATGATATAGAGGGCAACGAAGAATATTTTTGAAATTTTTATATTTTTAAAATAAGAAAATAATATTTTTGGTAACCGGAAGTCAATTTGCACACGGTAGCTCTCTAAATAAGTTCGCAAAGGAGCGGAAGGATTTAGTGAGCCGAAGCTTCTTAAGTACGTTCTTTCCTTTTTGGGTGATCCTTGGATCAAACCCGCCTTTTCCCCTCTTATAGCAAAAATATTCAAAGGTGAGCCGTTTAAACAAAATGACAACACGATTTGTTTTGTTGTTTTTTTAATTTTTTTGGATTTTTGTAAATACTTTAGGAAAAGTATTTGAGTTTTTTGAAATTTTTTTTTGGTTTATATAATAAAAAATATTCACAATATAAGCAAAAACTTCACGGGGAAGGGTCTTCAAACACTAATCTCCAAACGTACACAATAATCGTTTCACAACCTCCCCGGCAGCGGCGCCAAAAATTGATCTCAAGATTACTTACTATATATATATAATATAAATATAAATATATAATAAGTAGTCCCAAAATATCAATTATAGAAGAGTAATATTCCAAGAGGGCTTTAAAAGGATTATTACTTTTACCTAAAGTAAAACCCTAAAAAAAACCTTCCCGGGTCGTTTCCCGACGAGGTGCGAATTGAAAATCGTGAATAAGCTCATGATCGCGTGTTTGAATGTTTCAAGATTTGATTTGGTTTCTAATTTGACTAATAAAATGCAAAAACAAGTAAAGGCACACTAAAAACGAAAGCAATTAAGGCTAAAACACTAAAAACGATAACGATATTCAAATCCCGTTCTTTAAAAAACTAAATTCTACAAATTTAACCCCAAAAATGTAAATTTATTTTTTAACAGTCCTAAATGATTAATAAAAAAATTTGAAAAAAAGAATTATATTTTTTTGACTTTTATTTAATTTATTATGAATTAAAAACAATTTTTATCTAATTTAAATATTAAAAATATTAAACTACGTTGGAAAAATCTGAAAAATTAAGAAAAAATACTTTGAATAGTGAGGAATCTAAGAAAAATAAAAGCTGGAAGGAGTGCTAAACAAATAAGCTGAAAATAAGCAAAGAAGGCTGAAAAGCTTAAAACTGAAAAAAAGACTATATTAATTAAATTATGCAAGTTAATACTCGAAAAAGATCCCAGGGCAGTTGGTGTTTGTGTGTTGTGTTAAGGCGTTAAGTGTATGAAAGGGAGGCCATAGGTTCGACCCTTGTGACTCCCTTTTTGTTAAACTTTTTTTTTCTTTTCGAAAAGCTACACAACATGTAAATAAGCAAAGTTAATAAAATGAACTAAATTTGAAACTTAGTAATAAGCTCAGAAAAAGCTTTTGAAAATGACAGTTTAGCTTAAAAAGTCTAATGACTTTTAAGCTAAAACTGTTTTGGATTTTATGACACAATAAGCTACAAGAAATGCAACTAAGCTGAAAACACCCTTTTCCCTAAACCTAATAAGCACAAGGCACTACAAATAAGCAATGAGATAAGCTAAATAATCACCTAAAACTATTAGGACATTTGACACAAAAACCATATTCAGAAGACTTTTTGACAGATTTTAAGCTAGTATTAAGGCTAATTAAGCTAGAGAAAAAGCTAAGAAACTCAAAATTGATTAAGCCTAACACACAAAGAACCAAATAAGCTAAAATAAGCAAACTTATATTTAAGCTAGAGAAGAAATAAGCTTAAACAGACAGAATGCAAATGACAGTTTTTACTAACTGTTTTTGGCTTTTTGAATTTTGAAGGAAAAACAAGCTATTGCAGGCCTAGATTTAAGCTACTAAATGATGACAAAATTTAAAACTAAGCTTAAACAGATTAAACTTGAACCTTAATGAGATTATGCTAAGAAAATGAGAACCTAAAACAAACTTACACTAATCTAAAATTTTGATTGAATAGTGGCTTTTTTTAAAACTTTGGAAATGAAGAACACTTAGACGGTTTTGACTCAAAAAACAAAATGCCAATGCATACTCATTCTATCTACATTCTACTGCATTTGGAGTCTAAAACAAGCAAGAAAGTAACAACTAAGGACCACTAATCAAGATCCAATCATATAAGCTGTGCTATTAAACTAGAATGCCATAGCTTCAAATCACACATACAAAAGAATAAAAGCTGACTTAGAAGCTTTATATGAGCTTATCAAACTTGGCCTAAAGGTCATAGAGCAATCAAACAGTACTAACTTTAGTTAGTACTGCTTGTGCCAATCACCCCTTAAAAAGTTTATAATCCATATAAAAGTTTAAATCAGTTTAAATAAGTGGTAAAAAGCTAAAACAGAATAAGTCCTTAAGGTATTAAGTCTAATTAAGCAACATTGAGCATAAACAAGCACTTATCAATAAGCCACTTTAATAAGCTAATATTTGGATTTTATGGCTGATTTTATGAAAAGTATGGACAAAAAGAGATCTAGACTATTAGCAAGCAAGACTAAGCAATAAACAATATGAATAAGCATTATTAAGCAATAATAAGCAGAAAATAAGCAAGTGAACAATAAATAAGCTAAAAATGAAAATGAAAGCTTACTTTATCCTTTGCACAAAACAAGGATAATAAATGCTCATTCAAAGCTTAAATCAACAGCTCCAGCTTATCTAAGATAAGCTGGTAATGTCCAATAAGCTCTTCCCATTCTAGCTTATCATCTATCAAAAGCTTTCCAATAAGCAAAGGTAATTTTCTTGGATACTCAATAGGACAGATGCTGTTATATTAAGAGCTTATAAGAGCTTGTTAAAGTTACTTGCAAAACAGAATAAGCTTAAATGCATAGAGGAAAACAAGTGTTTAAGACAGAGTTTTAGTAAACATAAAAACTAAAATTTTCATTAACTTAAAAAGATTACAAGGCTTGAAATTTAAAAATACAATAAGTAAAGACAAATAAGCTGTAAATAATTTAAAAGACAAGACTACTCTACTCCTAAAACTAAATTACACTAGATAAAAAAACTACTCCTTTAATAAAGGAAAATGCTCCATATAAATAGCCGAATTCAAGCTCTTAGTTGTGCTTGTTGTGTTTGTTGTGTGAGGAGAGTGAAACCATCATCATAGCCATCCAATTTTTCTTGTTCACCAAGCCTTCCAATCACAGCCCTAGATCTATTTTCTTGTAACTTTGCCCAATCAAATAAAAGAGGATTGCCAAGGTGGATATGTCTGTTTGTGAAGTGGGGTTGAAGGTGAGGTTGAGTAGGTTTTTGTCATGGTGCAGGCATCACGTAAAGGGGATGAATAAATAGTGTAATTGGCAAGAAATGGTTTTGACTGGGTATTGGGATAACAAAGTTAAGGTACAGGGTAACGGGGGTTAATGGTTAGGGACCAATGGTGTAAAAGTTTGGGACTAGCAATGTTAGTCCATAAGGACTAACGATGCAAAAGGTTAGGGTGTATAGGATTTAGGGGGTTAACGGGGTTATGTGGTTTAGGCTTTTGGTTATGGATTGGGCCATGATTTAATTAAATTGACTTTGGGCTTTTATTGATATAAAACCTTTTAAGGTTGTCTTCAAATATCTTAACAGGCTGACCCGGCCCATTAGATGGGTGCGGGTTGACCCATTTAAGATTTCTTCGGTTCGGCTTCGTCTTTTGTTGGGAATAAATCTTCATATGACTTAATACTGCCAACAGTACTAAAGGGGTTAGTACTGCCAGCACAAGGTTAGT